>JAHHUM010001321.1:0-138983 GCA_036173005.1 Crenichthys baileyi | reverse complement strand
TTTTCCTCCCCCAGTATCATTTAGTGATCTGGCCACTACCCTTGCAAGGAAGAAGGTTTAAACCCCTCTGACCCACGTGCAGGATTTTGTTATGATTCCAAGAAAATTTGACGCTGTATTGGCCCCAAAAAGGGGGCCCACACCATACTATAAATTATTGGGTCTAAAACCAGGTTTCAGTTTCATTTTCCCCCCCTTATTATTATTTTATATTTATATATATATAAATAATAAAATATATTATTTAATTTAATTATTAATATATTTCCAAAATAACTTTTCCCCTCAGTGCATCAGTGGACAGCTGGATTGCAGAATAACAACAAAAAGTGGGTGGGATGTGGTGGGTGTTGCGGATTGCACAGCTTATTTCATTTAATTTTGCCTGAGGTCAAAGTTCAGATTGGGGATTTGATGATACCATCTGTAATCAAGTGATGTCAAAACACTCCGTGGAGTTTGTCTTAGATCAAAGACGTGTGACAAAGCCTGCTGGGCTTTATTCAGCCCCAAGCCATATGTGATTAGTCTTATTCCTTAACTACATCGATTGAGTCAGTGCTGAGTGCAGGGACCACAGATTTAGAGGGGTGCCAGTGCATTGGGTGGCATGCTAAGATACCTAAGAAGCAGTGATCCCGGGCTTGGCCCTATCTGTCGATCTCTATCATCTGACATTTACATAGTGGGTATCAGGAAAAGAGAAGATATAACTTCCATTTCTGTTACCCCGGATTATAATCTCTTGTTGTTGAAGTTTTACATTGCAAATTCAGCAGATTATGTACCACTGTCTGGCATTTTAACGAATCCACAGTAGTCTGATAATAAAAAATTAAAAAGTCCAAAAATGAAACAAGAGAACAAAGACAGACTAAACAGGACTGATGCAGATAAATGACAGCTAATGTCAGTTCTGATTTGACTTGATGAGGATTGACAGAAAATGAAGAACAACCAATCAAGAATAAATAACTTAATACGAGACAGGTGTGATTAGCAAATTAGGTCGAGATATGTGGGCAGGGCGGAAAAAGACAAACATAGACAGTTCAGGAAACAGGAAATACCCCATTAAACAACAGCAACAAACAGGACCTAGATAAAGCCAAAGATAGAATCCCAACTTCAAATTCATGCAAAATAAGAACATGAAAAGCATACACGCTATGACAGAATCTGGCTACTTCTTTAGGAATTTCAACAGTAAGCAGTTTAAATTGTATTTCTTATCTCTAGGCAAGGCTATGTGAAAATAATTTTGCTCATAGCCTCAGCAGCAAAATTTAGGAAAATACAGAGAGACACATTAAGATGAAAAATAACCTCCACAAACATTAGCAGAACTGTATGGTTAATGATCTTGCGTTATCGTTCCCTCACAGGCATGCAGCCTGAATGCAGCTCTTCATTGCAATCAGCGAGTTCCCAGAGAATTACATTATTGAGGCGGAGTAGGGGGGGCACTTCTTGTGAGAATGAATATGTTGGAGAAATAAGACTACTGAGCTCAATAAACAAGGACCTATTGGTCCAAGACCAATAACTAGATAAATGAAAGGAGGGAGCAGTGCTTTTGTGCAAATATCTATGGGGATCTTGAGGGCATTGCTTCACACGCGGCAAATGGCACCCTACGCTGTTCTTACAATGGAGTGGCATTAATGCAATCATAATGTAACAGCTACTACTCAGGCTAGTAATATATATTTATTTTAGGGTCCTTTTAATGAGAAGCTAAAGAATTTACTTTAAATATAAGTTTTTTCTGACCACATGAATCAGAGTAATACAGAGCTGCCACTCTCGCACCAGTTGCTGCACACTGCAGTTCAGCTGGCAGAAAGAAGGCAAATACAATTTTCTTTAGATACAGAACAGAAAAATCCAACAGTTTGTTAGAATGCTCAGTGCAATAGGCCCTTGGAAACTTTCATTACAGTTTTGTCAGTCATATAATTTTCTGCTTAAATTAATGTGCTATAACAATAAAAAAAAAATGTTACTACTAATTAATTATTTTTTAAACTGAAACGATAATTATTTATTTTCTGCTTTTAATAAAATACATAAACCAAGTGGTACATTTTGTCTTAAATGTCTCAGTTCATACCATGATGTCATGGTATTTTTACATAAGGTTGAGGCTTTAGTTCATGCCTTGCGAAAACTAATAAGGTAATTAAAAAAGTATAATTAATGTCTCAAAATATATATTTTTTCTTACCAATTTAAAGTTTTGGAACATATTAAATAAACCTAAAAAAACTTTATAAGACCTTAAGTCATCATACCATATGGCAGCCATAGGTACTAAAACCTACAAAATCAAATATATAAAAAACAGTATTTTAAGAAAAGAGATTCAACTGCAAAAAAATGCATGTTTTCTAAAAAATTCTTGTTACTGCAATTTTGTTTCATGAATGTGGTTCATTGTTGTGTTTGGATGACCATAGAGATATATTGCTTTGCTGTCTACATAATATCTTAGGTGTTGGAAATATCTGAGACCAGTTTCATTGTCCCACACACTAAAAAGGCTTAATGTCTACACCTATTGTACATTGCTGATTTGTTCTCTGTTCATCTGTCTGTCCCTATTAAATGTATCACAATAGGCACAATCAAACTCAAACAGGGAGAAGACACATCCATAGCCCAAAGCTTTAGTTTACCTGTCACAAGACATCACTCCAGAGCCCTTTTAAATACCATTGTTAAATACCTGTAAGCTGCTGGGAAATCCATGAGATGATGCTGACGTTATCTGCAGCACAAAGTGTTAAAAGCCTTTAAAGCCTCTTCCTTGGCAAACTGCTTAGTCAGCTGCCAGGCTAATCCTCGATGGCCAAATGCAGGAGTGGATTTTTATGTAGTTGACTATATTATGTGGCTTTGAAGGTCTTTTCTAGAACTTTTAGTTGTAAATATGCAACCTCATTCTCGTACGCTCTTTAAGATGAATAAAAAATATTGCCGGCCATCAGTTTTCATTATTTAAAAATGAGCCAGTCTAGATGATGATGACATGAAGCTAGATGCAGATACTAGAATCATTAATTAAATATTGATCAAACCAGTTTGATTCATAAAGTAGTAGCCTCCAGTTAAAGAAACTAAGTACACAGTAGCAGCCACAATTTAGCCCAATTCATCTTATTCATTAGTCTTTGACCTTTAGCTTCCTAAATAAGATTACTTTCACAGTACTCAAGTGTTGGCTAGCTGAATTTTCAGGAGCGAGGATACCCTTTTGTCATTGAAAAAGCTAAGCTGCCTACTGGGATTGCCAGCTAGATGTGGGCCTATGAAATGGCAGGGCTTAAAAGTAAACCGACTACCGACAGATGGACAGTATAGCCCTAATCCAGGCAAAGAAGCTGGTTGATGCAACAAGGTGCAGAATTCCAACAGTGTACAGCTGCTGTTCTGACAAAACTCTGCTCTGCAGGCTGTTGACATTCCCCCTGAATTTCACCTCTCACTAGGGTCATTTATCAGTTCTGTGCAGGTGATCTGGTCACTGATGTCTCATTTTACATGGAGATGGTTATATCTACAAGAAGTGTCTGCTTAGCATGAAAAAGACATCCAAAACCAGAATTACAGGTCAAACTGTAAGTGTAAAACTTAAGTGTAAATATATTGCATTTGGAGTCCCTGATACCTTCAGATTTAAAGTAGGAAGTGAGTGTTGAAGTCACTCATGAACGCATTTATTTTGTATTTCTGTACAAGTAGAGTTAATGTGAGCAACTGAAGAAGCTGTACCTCATGTGATGTTGCATCTATTTAGGACTGATTAGAGTCACCTTTCCGGCAGAGCTGCAAAGAGAAGTCGGTTGGGCAGCAGAATCACCTAACTTGTTGAAAACACAAAAAAATTGATCTTATTGTGATCACTGAATGCACCATACATAGTTTATGAAGTGAGGAAAACTCAAAGTTATCCACTTACAGTATCAGTGAGGTGTTTATAAATTAAGTAAAGGAAACTGCAAAAACTTTCAGAAGCTATTTTTTAAAAAAAAGTATTTGTTTTTCTCTCATTTCTACCATTTCAGAATTTTGCATTCTTAGGCATTTAGGATCCACCTTTTAAGGTACAAAGAGAAGTCATCTGCCACATGATATTAAATTCCCTTTGTAATATTACGTCAAATTGCCTAAGAAGTCAACTGACCTGGTCACGACTTCAGCAGATAGACCGTAGATAGACGTATTACAGAAAGCTGTTATGTTTTGTTATGTTGTGCTCATTTTCCCACAGAAAATGCTGGATTTGAAATGTTGGCAGCCTTATACACACAGAGACTCAGGTGAACATGTAAACTTATTAACTGCTGATATTTGAAACAATGTTAACTCTAAGTTTTCTACTAAATTAGTAAATAACTGTTTTAGACTGACTCCTTTGTCTCTCTCACACATGCTATCTTTAAATAAATAATGATAACCTAAGGCATGAAGGTTAGGAAGAAATATTATGCATTGTGTTAATCATTAGTCTTCAACTTAAATTTGTATCAGCAAGTCAAACAGCCCCTTAAGTAAGAACATTTCCTTCTCAATGCTGTATTGAATTAGAAGTAATATTTCAGTTTAAAAGATTTTCTGTGTTATCCTTCTTAATTATTTGACAAGATTATTTTGAATAATAGAGACCCTGAAGAAATGTGGTGCGTATTGTCTACTTGAAAACAATCTAACCATTGTATTATTGTTTTTAAAACAAATTATAATTAAATTATAGTTACAAATATGTAACTAATAGGTTACAGTAAAGGAGAATATAACAAAAAAGGAGGAATACCTTTACAGGTTCTGTGTGTGTATAAATGTTCTGAAGCTGCAGCACTAAAAGTTATAGCTCTGTTCAGCTTAATTTAGGCACATTATTGAATTTATTAATTAAGCCATGCTGATCTGCCTTCAAAATTTAGATTACAAGAATGATCTAATAAATCTGGAAACTAAAATGTTGTAGGATCATCGTTTTATAGAATGTACACAGAGAAGTAAGTAGCTATTGAAGCTCATTTCTATACTAGAACTACTAAACTAGAATTTAAAACGTTCATATATGTTCAAAGTTGTATTACAAGAAGCCAGGGGACAAAAAAAAAACATTCTAATCTTGCACCGACTGAAAGTGTTGACATGTGATTTGCTGTTTTAACAGATGCAATGCTTCTGCATGAGGTTCCCTGTAGTGAGGTGTTCCTTTTCTCACAGAGGCTAATAGAAAGATGCATTACAGGCCAGTCACTGACACACATACACACACACATGCGTAAAATTTCTGCTTTGTATGTACTATGATATCTCGCACCCCCACTATGAGCTCTGATCTTCAGGATTGGGGACAAGCAGCTGACTGAGCCTCACAGGGCTGAGGTAGTTAGACATGGACTTTGCACTGAACGCCGCAGGAAATGCAAGTCCTCAGAGCGCCAAAAGCCATGAACAAAAAGCTGCAACAAATCTTCACCAATAAATGCAGGAAACAATAACTGCTGATGGTCAGAGGGCTTGACTGCTTTGGTTGTGTGGGGTTTGTATAGATCAGAAGATTGCCAAAAAGGTTTTTCTTTATTTTTATGGTCATGTTGGCTAATAACATTTTCAGATCACCATCGCTGTTTTGCTGAGTATATAAATGGCAGCAAAAGGATACAAAGCCTTAATTATCACCCAAATGACACATTATCAGTAAAACAGAGGAAACAAGTTTAATGCAGAAGATCTTTATAATTGTGGGGATATGCTACCAAAAGGATCTTTGGGGTGATTCGATCATTCGATCATATTCGTACTTGTCGTCTTCCGCTTCATCCGGGACCGGGTCGTGGGGTGATTATATGATATTATTGAAAAATCAGTGACACCAAATTTGGTGTTAAAATAACATGACATTAATGGCATTATAATGTCATGTTAAAATAACATGACATTATAACAAAGAAAACAATTCTAACAAAGAAATTATAGTTTTATACAGGTAGATTTGACATATGCTCTGATTTTACCACAGAATGTTCCACATGTAATGATGTGGATGGTGCATGTTAGTTTTTGTCTGATATAAGAAAGCACACCCAGGTCACGCAAAGCACAACTCTCTTATGTCTGGTTCACACAGCAGGATTTTTATACAAACGAGCACACAGGCTGTTGAACATGACATGTAGCCAATCAGAAAGCGAGGTGACGGAAACACGGAAGGGAATTACTCTGCACTCACAACTGAGGTTTTGCAAGATTTCCTGTCTGACATCTTAATGTTTGTGAGTGAAATCTGTTTATGTGTGGTGTGTTGTGTTTGCTATGTTGCTGGACACCACACACTGTAGGACCTGTTATATTCATAAATTTTTACTGTCAAGTGTGGAGTCTCAGGTTTTAAAAATTAATTGAACAATTTGAAAATCCTCCTGTGTGAACCAGGCATTAAGTGAGGAAGTTATTAAAGCAGGAAATAGACTCAAAGTTTGCTTTTATTTTACTAGTTTGTTGTCCAAAAAAGATATAAGAAGATTTAAAAGAAAAAAAATATTTTCTACTCAGCCATGTTGGCTGTTTGTTCAGACTGCTAAAACAGACAGCTAGATTTTGGTGGATGATGAACTTTTTTTTTGCAGTTTTGGTAATTTTGTCCCAAACCTTTCAGGTACAAAAATAAACCATCTACCACGGATTTGCCTTCGCATATCAGTGAATTGACCCAGAGGCGACATCAGGAAAACCCAGGAATACTGGATGTTTTAGGCCAAAGTTTCATGTTTTTTGAGCTTTCAGCTTATGAATATGCAGGATTTAGAGATGTTAGAAGCTTTTTTGGAATATTTGAGTTAATATTAGCAAAGGCATACTCTATGTTGTACACACAGAGACAGCTTGTTTACAGTTAGCAGTGCCAACTGTTCTAATTACTAGCAAAATATGTTTAAAATATCAAATAATTTTGTTTTTTTGGTTAAATATGTCAAATCCTGTTTTACAACAACTGCTCTCTCTAAGTTGCCTCAACAACTTATATAAATAATTAATGATCACTCATGACGGAAAACCAAAAAAAGAAATACTTTCCTAAAAAGAAATTACAAATTGTAAAATTGGAAGTACAAAAAAAGTACTTTTTTTCTGATTATCCTAAATGAAATAGGAAATTACAATGCTCTCTTGAGGTTGAGGTGTTACAGATGATAAACTGCATTTTTGCAACGTGCAGGCTCTTATCTTTCTCTGTTGAGGCAATTGTTCATCTCTACTTTAGTAACCACCTATGGGCTGAAGAATTGGCCAGGTTCTAAAACTTGGTATAATATAATATATATGCAAAGGTACATTATTTTACTCACGCTCATCTGGTAACTAACCATGGGTGTGATGAGTGATGAACAACCACTCTTGATTTAAGTATTGCAAAAATGCACATTCCTTAAATTTGTAACCATCGTGAGTAAAATGGTTTAATGAAAGAAAAATACAAAAGCTTATAGGCAGGCACGAGGTGAACAAAACCTGGCGCATGGAAACAATATAAGACATCCCAAAGAAAACATCAAACAGAGATCTAACAGAAAACTTACCTAAAAGTACAAAGTACACTAGATGAAGCAAAACAAAAAAAAAAGAATTAGCTAATAGGAAAAACAACCAATAATGAAAAATCAAAAGGGAAATGAACTGAAGAGGGTCCAATATAAATAACAGGAGAATGACCAAAACACACACGAAAGAAAATCAAAACGCAAACATCTCTAGATGGTGACAGAACCTGCCAAATGTACACAAATCAAACAATGACATGCTGAAAGAATTTCAAAAAAGTCCTGGACAAATCTTGCAAAAGCATCAAAACATATAACTGTTTTTCACTTAGAATAATACTTTATAAGTCACTAACTGTTATACAAATTAATAAAATGTATACCAAAATGTATATTTACGTTTACTTTAAGACTATCACTTATGAAAATAAAAGTTCTCAACATAAAATTTCCAGTGAATGCATGAATTGGGAGTACACAGATCTTTCTCTCTCTCTTTTTCCTCAAATTTATAATGAATAATTAAAGCTATATCTTATCGGTTGCTTGGACGTGTGATGGGCACAGTGTGAAAAGGCTCAGGGCCATACTGCCTATAATTGTGAGTGGCATTTAAAGGCTTTCCTCCCAAAGTGTCGGAAAAAATGTCCACTTTGCTTAGCTGAGGCTCGGGCTCACAGCAAGGCCTTTTTAAAGGGACATGAGCTGTAATTAGTTGATAAAGAGTCAACCCTGATGCAGAAAATACCATACCAATGTACTGGGATCAGTGACCAGAGGATACTGCTGTTAACATACCATAGTGGAAAATAGATTAGGGAGAAAACACAGAGGCCAAGGGAGATCTGACAATGCAGGTGTAGCTTGCAACTTTTATTATTGCAAGTTTTTCTTTATGGTAAGCATAAAAGGTTTAAATTTACTTACACAATTAAGGTGAAATGAAAAAGATGCATCGGAACTATAGCACAGTTTGCTCAGTGTCTGAGATGTATTTAGACTTCAAAACAAGAAAGAGAATACTATCTATTATCTATCTGAAGGATAAACATCTTAGAATAAATATATTTAAATATGTGAGTTCTAGCTAAAAATCAACTGCTACACTATTTTTTAAATATTGGTAATCAAGAGTAATGATAAATAAAAAATTATCTTAAGAAGATTTTTTTCAGGATTCCTGAAGGTTGTTAGATGTAATTTCTTTAGACTTTGTCAGATTTTTAACTTTAACTTAAAGGAATGTCTTTTGTTTGGCCACTAATCCCTGTGAGTTTTTCAAGTTTCTAAACTCAGGGGTTGAACCTGAGAACTACACATAAAAGAACCACTTAATTTTAAAGGATCTTAAAGCCTTTTGTTCTCCACTTGTCAATCTTTCTCATTGTTTCTCATAATTGTTAGTAAAAAAAAAAGGGTAGCAACAATCGTAGGAAAAAAATTAAATCAAGACCAATTTGTAATGATACAGGAAAATTAATTTAAAAAACAAATAGAGATACACTGAGAAATGGTCTGGAGGCTGACATAATATGATTTTTAGCTTGATCTGGAAAGCTGGTTGGGGAAAAAAAACAATGTTTCTCCAATCAGTAAACACTCTGCCTAATGCTGTGTTCAGACCAAACACGGTTGGAGCGTCAAAAAGGCGTGCAACGCCTCAAGTTGGACACTTGTGCACTTGAACTCTCGCCGCGCGTCAAAAAACTGTGAACAGACGCGCGTTGGGAGGAGCTTCCTTTCCCTGTCTCTTGTGTACAATGGCGGATGCAATCGAGAGAGTGGCTTGGCTTTATTTGCTGAATAAAGCAAGAGAACGGCGTCGTCTGGCACCTCTGCGCCGTGTCTGGATTCACCAGACAATTCAGAGGCGTTCGGAGTTTGGTGAATTTCACCACTTGCTCCAGAAGCTGCGCGCAGAGGAGGATCACTTTCAGCCCTATTTTCGTCTGTCCCCGGCCCAGTTTGAAACCGCAATGATAAGTTTATCCTCCATTGTCTTTGTGGGATTTCCCGGGATCTTTGTGGTCTTTCCGTCACATGATAAAATATATCACTACGTTAGAAAGCTGAGCTTTTCTGATTGCTCAGAGAGTTCCAAAAGTTCAGATTTCCCAACTCAAGCGTAACGCGCGTCAGAGGTTTGAAACGCTCGAAACGTGTCAAGATGCGCCGTGCCCAACTCGTGAAACGCGCCGCAGGACCTCTTGCCGCTCCAAGAGGCACGTCCACATAGACTTTGCATGAAAACCAGATGCCCCTGATGCTCAAACCGCGTTTGGTCTGAACGCAGCATAAGCGTTATCAAGTTGCATTCAACCCTCTTCCGTGTGTAAGATGTTAATGAGAGAAGAAAACTCAAAGTTAGCTGTCTGCGGTGTCATTGAGGTCTTAAGAAGGTAAAATCAGTAGAAGCACTAATTCTAAGGAGACTGTATATTGAGGTATGTTTGAGGTTCATTTGCCATTTCACACATTGGATTTTTTTGTCATTTCTTTTTAAAGTCAGTTTACAGAGTGAACTCGGTAATCATCCTTTCTTTGCTTCAAAATATTAGTAGAACCCTGTGGTATATCTTCAGCTCTCTCACTCAGTGTAACATTACCTCTGCTTCTAATGTAAATAATTAATAATCACTGATGGGAGGATGGCTAGAAATAAATATTTTGAACAATATTAAGGCCTATACAAACACTATAGAAATGTGTTCTCTGTATCGCCCAACCTACAAGAGCAAAAATAACATTATACTGTTCTTGCAGATATTATTTGGGAATTCTTGTAGTTTGTTTAGGACACATATTCAGGGCAGAATTTCTTTATTGAATAGTGTCCAACAAATATTGTGCGATTGGTCAGAAATTTGATGTGGGTGTGGTTACTATGCTAATAAATGCTGCATTGGGAAGGACCTATGAGGACTTCCCATGAGTTTTGCACTTGAGTTTTCATAAGGTATAAAATATCGTCAATTGAAAAAAAAAGCTTTGTTTTCTTTTTTGTTCTTAACACCTTCAGTAAAAGAACACATTGTGTAGTAAAAATGTACAGGTCTTTAGTTAAAGCTAAATCCAGAATTGTCAGGTCAAAGCTTTGGAAAAAACACAGATTGGTCACAAATGTATGATCATTGCATGTATAAAATAAATTAAATAAGTTATATGATTTCTTAATCTCTAGTCATGTTCTAAGTTATGTTATTCGACTAAGAATTTGCTTGATCTGTTGGGCTCAAATGGAATACACAACTTTCATAAGTGCTTTATACAAAAGCAAAGCTTCAATATCCACATGTGCAACTACATAAGATAATGGACCTTAATATATGTTTTTTTAATTTTACACAGCAGTGTGTGAAAAGGTAAAATCTGCGTCTGGCCTGAGGGGTATCACGGAGTCACTCTCTTTTCCTATGGGTAGGGCTTTTGGCTCTTGTGTCAGGGAGTGCTGACCCAGACTTTCATCTGTTGGCTTTTAGAGCTAATGAGAGTGGACCCAAAACATTTGAAATTCATAAAGCTCAAGACTGGGATCCGTGTTCCCACTTAAACAAATCAGCTGATTGTTTATGCAAAGAACACGAAACCTGTTGAGCCAGCTAGGAACAGTACACAACCAGAGACTAGAGTTTGCTTGGCCATTAATAGGATTGGCCATTAATGAAAAAGGCTTGAGGCATAGTGATGCAAAAAAAGAGCAGCGTTTACATGCTAGCAAGTTTTGAGATGTAGGTTGATTGTGCAACTGTGCAATTAAGCATACGATTTTCTGTAAATCTGTGATGCAGCATAATGTATTAATAAATCCTGTGAGTCTTATAAATACATGTCAAGATCAAGAACTTTTCTTTTAATTTTTACACCTTCACAATCCCCAGAGTGTTTAGTATGACTGGCTGATCCCACTGTTGCTCTAGTGTAGAGATAGAAGCGTTTAATCCATGTCCATTGAGAGATTGCCCAGAAAGATGAAGCCTCAATTAGCGAGATAAACCCCCACATAATGACATGTAGACACAACCTAGGAAATGTGGTCAAAGCAGAAACAAAAGAGAGGAAAACCAACAAAATGTCATGGTTGTGTAGCCATGTGTAGTGACCCCGGAATGCAGACGAGGAGGCAGCATGATGGTAAGTGAAATCATTTAATTAACAAAACTTTCTACAGAATGTGATGGCAAAAACAGACAGGCTGGCAAGACAGGCTTGGCACGATCAAAGGGACAAGACATGAGCAGAGATGGTGATCCAAAATGTTTCTGCGAGGAATGAACAGAACAGAGGTGTATATATGGAGCAAGAACCAGGTGAAACGAGGAGACTGAATGCTAGGTGGAGATGAACTGAATAAAGTTAATTGACAAACAGGAGAGAACAAAACGTGGCTGGAGCAAAACAGAGACTCTTGAATACAAACTTAAACACAACTAGTAAACCATGAAACTAAAGCATAACCAGATCCAAAAAAACAAACTTGACAAAATATGAACTAGAAGACAAAAACTAAAGCATGACTAGGAAAATGATAAACATAAGGGGAAAAACCCACAACCAAAAACCAAACAACCCCAAATCATAACACAAAAAGCTCTCATTTATAAGATGGGCAAGATTGTCTTGGAAAACTCTAGAAGTGAAGTACGTTGAGTGGACAGGGAAAGGAGGCAGCTCACTACTACAGCTCCGGCAGGGAAGCGTTGTCTCGCTATCTAAGCAATCCACCTGCTCCAAATTCTCTTGTAAGAAGCTTTAGGAAAAATGCTGACCTTCATGTAATCAAAGATTATGCACGGGAAAACAACAACAGTTTTGGAAAGCTTAAGCATCAGAACTCAAGGGAGATCCAAGCAATTAAAGGCAAAATGACTTGTCTAAGCTGTCCCTCCATTTCCTCTCTTTGAGTGCCTGCTATAGAAGTGGGGGTCATGAATATAGTAAGAAGAAGAGATTTTCAGCTGTCTGGCTCAAATGTTCAGAGTGGTGCTAAAGTTACAGACAACATGCTTTTTGAAAGACAATGAAAGAATTTCACATGCTAGGTGAATAAATAAATGGTACTTTATCGCAATGCCAGGTCGCTTTAAGGAATCATTTGTGGGTTTTTTTAAAGTTTTTACAAGTAATTGTAATTTTGCTTACAGCACTCTGAAAGAAACATTTTCTTAGCAGACTAAGTAATGACCACTCAAAAAGGTAAAAAATCTAATTTTCACTACATAAACAACCTTATGTTGTACTGCAATTTGAGGATATGATGAATAATTTTCACAGCTTATGTCTTTTGAATCATTCAGTTGTAGTAGGTACTTCTATAGTATAACTGGAGCACAAATATGACTTGTATTGCTTTTCCAGAAAACAGAAAATGGCTCATCATCGGGTCTTTCAGCAGGATGACGATCCAAGTCCTATGTCCTAATCAACACAGAAATGATGCAGCCAGACACTAAATGCACTTTGCTCTCAACCTTATAATGTCCTTATTGCTATGCTAACAGCACCTCTCTCTCCCAAAAGCCTTTATTTCTCAAGATGTCATAATGCAGTTTCCATTGAGGTTGCTTCTTAAGTTTCTGTGCTTCATCTGCCCTTGTTTGTAACACATCACTGATACTGAAAATAGCTTACTTTTAGTCTATTTTACTCTGTAACAGCATCCACACTGAAGGGAGTTGTCAGCACAATCTAGTTAGTCATGGGTTAACAGATTGGAAAAAGATTGGGTATTTGTGTTTCTGACTGGTTGGTCAAGCTGATCAGGGCCGATCAAGCTGATTATGGTCACCAAGATTTCAAATGATGATTTCATTTGAAATCATTTTCAAATGAAATGAATTTTCATTTTTCTGAGAGAAACAGTTATCCAGCCTGGCCCTATGTGAAAATTTAAACAGCTTTCCCTTGTTAAATTATATATTAACTGTGGTTAACCATATTTGTACTCAATTTCACTAGCCACAACCAGGTCTGACTACTGTCAAACCTGTGGAATCAAAAATCTCTTAAATACGTCCAGTCTAACAACAAGAAGTAGGTTAAATATATCAAATATATCCAACACAACAGTCCCAAATCTAAAAAAATTCAAGAACAAATGAGAAACAAAGTCATTCACATTTACTCTACAAAGGTAACTAAGCCATTTTATAGGCTTTGTGATTCCAGTGAACCACAGTGGGAGCCATTATTCAGAAATGGATGAAACTGGGCCATAAAGAACACAAAGGCCCATTTCACAAAAGAACAAAGTACATCCAACTCTGGATGCCTAAAAAAGTGGAGTGGCCTAGTCAGCCCGGACTTAAAATAAATTAAGATGTTTGAAAACCCGGCAATATGGCTGAATTAAAACAATTCTTTAAAGAAGGGTGGGCTAAATTCTACCACAGTGATGTAAAAGACTGCCACCTGAATTAGTGCAGTGACTTTGTTTTACCATTTCTCAGAAATGAACGGTTTTTTTGTTGAAACCTGAAGCAGATTATGCTCATGAAAACAAATGTTACAACTCCACTCTTGCTGTTGTATCTAGTTATCATTCTTGCCTGACGTGGAGATACAGTATGAAGCAACAACGTGAAAACGCTAATGAGTGTGATAAAAATGTCTCTCTTAGTGTTAAAACTTTCACTTGTTTAGTCTGGATTATCTAACAGACTCCTATTTTTAGAGCTGGCCTTGGGATGAAGTAGCAGGAACAGTGGATCAACAAACAAACTCTCTCCTACCTATTATCACTGAAACACAATTTGAATTAGTGACTTAATGAGTTAATTGTCACAGGTATTTGAAAATCGAACATTTACCTATCATGGATGCTGCTGTGGTACTACATTCATTTGCCTGTTTAGTTTCCAATTTATATATCTGATCATGTAATGTTTTTAAGGCTACTCTATAAGATATGAAACTTATAGTCTTATAGACTAACTGGTTAATAGATAAATGCAGACTCATTCACAACTAAATTTGTATTTCTTGCTGCACTGTTCTTTCTCTACACACATGAAAATCAGGAAAAAAGTGATGATTACACACAGTTTCAAAATGCTGTTGTTCTTATCCATCCACTAAGCCTGGTCTGAGGCTAATGGACCATCCATGGAAAATGAAATAAACACTACATATTTTTCTTATCACATTCTTTCCCATTATTGCCAAAATGGCAGAAATAAGCACAAGCAAATACAAAACAGATGAATTATTTATCTGTCATTTGAGTTTCTGTCACAAGTTCTGGACCCGATTGAGGAGGGTTTGTTAAATGGAAAGATATTACTCTTGTGTTTCCTACAGGGTTTAAAACAGTTTCACCAATTCAGAGACCTTTCCCTAATGTCATAAACAAAACCTAATGCAAGATAGTTCCCATGTAGAACATTTTTGGTTAGGAAAGGAATAGTTTTTTGTTTTTTTTTCTTGACTGACTCATTTATCCCCTTTAGAACTTTTGCCCAACCCCACACTTTTCAGTCCCCTGCTGAATCTGTTGTAAAGGGTTAAATTGCCTGACCCATCCTCTCACCCCTCCCTGGCTTCCACAGACCCGATCTCTTTGCCCTCCCAATTCCCAAAGGTTCAGAAAACTACTTTGCACCTCAGTGGCGGAGCGTCACATGCCATATACAAGGTCAAATGCCATTTCATTTTTCTCATCTTTGATGGCTGCCCAGCTCTTTCATCAGCCTCACCCTCAGAGTCACCCACATCCTTCATCACTTGCCAGATAAACTGCCCTCACCAGTCCTCTCATATTTAGAAGACGTGACAGAGTATCGCTGTGGGTAAATATGTCTATACACAGCTAACACCAAATATCAGCTTATACCATTTCAACATGATTGCCCAAAATATGCAAACCAGAAAAATAAGACCTTAGACCCGGTAATGATTTTTTTCTTTGACTGGAGTTTTTTCCCCCCAAAAAAACACTGGAATTGACCATATTACCCTTCTCTATAGTTAAGCCAGTGGACATGCCCTAATAGGAGATTATTACGATGTAATAACCTGGACTTAAAAAAACACAGTGGTTCATGTCATATATACAATAAAATATACTAAAATGCAAATCAATTGGCTAGATATCAGAATTGCCTAGTCTCCCTTGGTCAGCTCTGATTCGTAATCAGCAAAAAAAAAAAAAAAAAAGTTTTCTATTTTTTTTCCAATTCATTAAATGCATCAAAACTCAGAACTCCCACCATTTTCAGTTTATCAACACAACAACTTGTACTTTGATCTATTTATTGTTTCAGTTTAATAGAAATAAGGGAATTCGGTGCAAAAACTGTGATTTCCTTATGAATCCATTTTCTATTAGATTCAAAACGACTACCTCTGTCAAAGGCTCTACTGCACACTTATTTTTATGTGTTAAAATCCTTTGAAACACATATTTGTCAAAATTGGAATTGGCAGATCAAACCAAAGAAAAGAAAAACATGAATCGGTATCAGCCTGGAAAAGCCTGATTAGTGCATCTTCTAAATCTAACATATTGCTTATTACAGTTATAATCACAGTACTAAGACATCCCGTGTCACTATGTTTAGTGACATCTGCATAAATGCAGACCATGGAAGAGCCACAGTGGTGGTGTCATTGGACACAGACCAGCAATTACTTGAAGCACAGGGACTTTTTTTGTGTCAGTAGGTAACTTTACATCAGAGTTGACAAAAATCACATGTGGGGTTCCCCAAGGTTCCATCTTGGGGCCCCTCCTATTCAATATCTACATGCCTTCCTAGCTTAGAATATAACAAACAACAGGATAAGTTACCATAATCACACAGATTACCCACATATCTACATTAAAATGTGACCAGGTGACTATGAACCCATTCAAGTGTTAGCTAGATGCATAAAACAGATCAATTATTGATGAGCCATAATTTTCTTCAGTTGAATAAAAACAAAACTGGAGTAATTATTTTTGAACCGAAGGAAGAGCGATCAAGAGTAGACACACAGCTCCATTTACTCCAGCTAGAAACCACTGATTGGGCCTGAAATCTGGGTGTACTTGTGAATTCAGACCTGAACCTCAGAGGCACATAAAGACAATCACTGAGGCGGCCTCCTATTACCTGAAGAACATTTCCAGGATTAAAGGACTAATGTCCCAGCAGGATCTTGAAAAACTCATCCATGCATTTATCTTTAGTCAACTTGATAACTGCAATAGTGTCTTCACAGGTCTGCCTAAAAAGTCATTCAAATAGCTGCAGCTGATCCAGAACGCTACTTTCCGCGTCTTCACTAAAACTAAGAAAGTCAAGCACATAACCCAAGTTTAAGTACTTACACTAACTCCCTGTATATCAGAGAATATACTTTAAAATACTTCTGTTATTTTATAAATCACTGGATGGCTTAGATGGCCTAAATAAATACATTAAAGATTTGCTGTCATTGTATCAACCTTCGAGACCACTGGTTCAAGTCTACTCTGCATCCCTACAATCAGAAGCAGGCTTTATTTTCCTTTATTATGCCAATGCTACGTACTTTGTACTCTTTTCTTAGTTTTATCATCTAAAGCACTTTGCATTGTCTTGTTGATAAGATATGCTTGGTGCTTCTTTATTTTCTTTAGTTGAAGTAAGAATGCATTGATTAATGTCAATGTTTAATAGATAGTAATAATCTGGCAAGATACATCATATGGTATTAACATAATAAGGCACTTTGAATTTTCTTAAGCAATTAAATCGACTATGAAATGGTTACTAATGTGGGAGTAAAATCAGAATCAGAATCAGAATCAGAATCAGAATCAGCTTTATTGCCAAGTTTGTACATACAAACAAGGAATTTGACTCCGGTACACTTTGCTCTTTGTTTTTTGTTTTTGCACTACAGAATATACATATTTAAAATGTACAATATACACATATATAAATAAAAGGTGCATTTGAAACAACTGTAATGCTGTTGTTTTGTTTTTTTATTGAATGTTAAACAGAGAACACCCTGAGGGAAAGAAACTGTCTCTGTGGGGGCTGGTTTTAGTGAAAAGCGCTCTGTAGCGTCGCCCCGAAGGCAGAACTCTAAACATTTTTTGTGCAGGGTTGTGGGGTTGCAGAGATTTTAGCAGCTCTTTTCCTGACCCTAGACCTGTATAAGTCCTGGATGGAGGGAAGGTCAGCCTGATGATTCTCTCTGCAGTCCTGATTATTCGTTGCAGTCTGGACCTGTCCTGTTTTGTGGATGAACCGAACCACACGGAGATGGATGAAGACAGGACAGACTGAATGATGGCAGTGTAGAAAATACCAGCAGCTCCTGTGGAAGGTTTTATTCTTAAGTTGCCTCAGGAAGTTTTCAGTCTCTGCTGGGCCCTTCTTCCAAAAGGTCTATGTGTGAAAACCATCTCAGGTCCTCAGAGATGGTGGTTCCCAAAACGAAGTGATCCACAGCCGACACGGTGTTGGTGAGGATGGTGAGGGGGGTGTATGGAGGGGGTGTTTTCCGAAAGTCCACCACCATCTCCACAGTCTTGAGTGGGTTCAGCTCCCGCAGTTCTGACTACACCAGTGTACAAGCCGATCCCCCTCCAGTCTGTATGCAGACTCATCACCGTCCTGGATCAGTCCAATGACAGTGGTGTCATCTGCAAACTTCAGAAGTTTCACGGACGAGTCTGCTGAGGTGCAGTCATTTGTGTACAGGGAGAAGAGGAGTGGGGATAGAACACACCCCTGGGGGCACCAGTACTTATTGATCTGGTTTCGGGAGAAGATGCTCCCCAGTCTCACCTGCTGCTGTCGGTCCGTCAGGAAGCTGTTGATCCACTGACAGGTGAAGGCTGGGACGTTGAGCTGAGTGAGCTTCTGGTGGAGGATGTCTGGTATGATGGTGTTGAAGGCCGAGCTGAAGTCTACAAACAGGATACTGGCGTAGGTCCCTGGGCGGTCGAGGTGTTGCAGGATGAAGTGTAGACCTAAGTTAACAGCATCATCTGCCGACCTGTTTGCTCGGTAAGCAAACTGCAGGGCGTCCAGTAGAGGGCCTGTGATGTCTTTCAGGTGCTTCAACACCAGCCGCTCAAAGGATTTCATGACCACAGACGTCAGGGCTACAGGCCTGTAGTCATTTAATCCTAGGATGGTGGGTTTCTTGGGCACTGGGATGATGGTGGATCGTTTGAAGCAGGAGGGGACCTCACACTTCTCCAGTGACTTGTTGAAGATCCGGGTGAAGATCGGAGCGAGTTGATTTGCTCAGGCTTTCAGGCATGATGGGGAGATGTTATCAGGTCCTCCAGCTTTCTTTGTTTTCATGCGCTGAAAGAGCCTGTTTACATCTTCCTCAGAGATCTTTAGTGCAGGCAGAGGATCTGAAGGTAGGGGGTTGGTTTTTGCTTTGCTGGTCGAACCTGTTCCTGAATAGGATGTGGAGGAGTTGGGTTTGAGGTGTGAATGGCTTCTTGTCATGTCTGCAGTAGAAGCCATTCAGACGGTTGGCCAGGCGAGGACTTTGTTCAGGAAGGGTGGGGGCTTCTGTAGGCAGTCAGGTTTCTCAGACCAGTCCATACAGCCGAAGTGTCACCAGTAGAAAGGCTGTTTTTCAGCTTCTCACTATAGCTTCTCTTGGCTGCTTTGATCTCCTTGTAAGGTCTGTTCCTGGCCTGCCTGTACCGCCCCAAATCTCCACTGCTGTGAGCTTCTTCCTTGTCCTGCGCAGATTCCTGAGGTGTGGGTGTAAACCATGGTTTGTTGTTCCCAAAGGTGCAGAAGGTCTTGGTCTGCACACACATGTCCTCACAGAAACTGATGTATGATGTCACCACATCATTTAGTTCATTTAAAAATCAGTGGCTGAGGTTTCAAAAACAGTCCAGTCTGTGCATTCAAAGCAGGCCTGTAGTATCTGCTTCGAGTCCTCAGTCCACTTTTTAACAGTGTGAAAACCGTGGGTTTGGAAGCTCTAGTTTCTGTCTGTAAGTTGGGATGAGGTGGATAAGGCAATGATCCAAAAGTCCCAGAGCAGCCCTGGTAACAGCATGGTATGAGTCCTTAAAAGCTGTGTAACAGTGGTCCCGTGTGTTTTTGTCTCTGGTGGGACACTTAATATGCTGTCTGTATTTTGGGAGCTCATTTGAGAGATCTGCGCTGTTAAAATCTTCCAGTATTATGATGAAAGAGTCAGGGTGTTTTTTTCCCACGTCTGTAATCAGCTCAGCAAGATGTTTTTCCGCAGCAGAAGTGCAGCCATGCGGAGGAAAAAATGAGCCGATTATTATGAACGAGGAAAACTCTCTCGGTGAGTAAAAAAGGTTTACAGATTATGGAAAATGACTCCAGATCCGGACTGAATGTTTTCCCCAGCACTTTTTTGTCTCTGCACCAACCTTCGTTTATAAAAGCAGATTCCCCCTCCTCGCTTCTTCCCTGATAGCTCCGCGCTGCGGTCCGCTCTGAGCAGCTGGAAGTCCGGTATCAGCAGTACGCGGTCCGGGATGTTTCACTCAGCCATGTCTCGGTGAAGCAGAGAACCGCTGATCTGCGGAGGTCCGAGTTTTTACGGTGAGAAGAAGTAGCTCGTCCATCTGTTGCTTAGAGAGCGGACATTTGCCAGGTGGATGAAGGCAGTGGTGTGCGAAGTCCTTTTTGCGGAGCTTTACTAGGGCGCCAGCTCGCTTTCCCTCCGACGCCTCCGGCGCAGTATCCGTAGGGCCGCCGCTCCGCTTGCCAGAAGCTCAGTGAACCTCGGATGGATGAAAGATGGTGAAAAAATCCCAAGAGAGGACTCTCTGATGTTGAGAAGTTCCTCTCTACTGAATGAGACCACCGAATTGTGGCCCGAGACCACAGTACTGTGGCTCGAAAAACATATAAACACAAAAACTACAAAAACAAAGAGAGAGCGAAGCTCCGAGGCCGCCATCGTCGGCGCCATCTTGATTTAATCGTAAAAAGACTGTGTTTCTACAAATTTCAATATAGGTCTAATTCATGTCGAACTTTTGATAAAAATATTGCAGCTTTTTGAAGTCTAGCAAATGAACACCTTGTTATGCCACCCAGTCCGGTCGATAACCTGTAATCTGACCTCTTGTTTCCTCCTGGCACTTTTGTTCTCTTCCATCAACAGTATTAGCTGTTCTTTGTTACAGTGTTCTGTTTTTCCTTTCTCTCTCTTCCTCCCTCTCTCTCTCTTACTGTGTGTTGACAGTGAGTGGGTGACAGAAAGGCTGGGGGAGGAAAGAAAAAGAAAAAGACAGGCTAGACAGGCGGACAGAAGGAGTGAGCTTTTAGGAAAGTTAAACCAAGAGGGAGGGGGAGAGGGAGGGATGAAGGGAGAGCACTAACAAAATGGGGAAAGATAGCTTTTAGGAAACTAAAAGCTTCTCCCATTTTTACCTCGGTGCAAGAATCATGTTGTCTTGATGAAAAGCAACTTCTCTGATCTAACTAAAATGGAAGGGATTATGGGCTTGAAGCATGTTAAAATGTTTGAATTATGTGAGAACACTTTAATCCAAGTGTCATGGTGGATAGCACTTCATTTGTTTTGGCAGCATTTAAAAAGGGTTGTCCATGTTCTTACTGAATTCTAATTGGATTAGTGGCTTTTAATAGAACATCTGAAGGGCCATGAAACAGCAACAGCAACAATATTAATTCACAAACATGTTCAGTCCTCTACTCAAAATTAATTAACACAATTAATGTAAAAGATGGGCTGCAATTTAGATTTAGATTAACCAAGAACTAAAAAGATAGCAATATTTTTCTTATAAGCGAGGTCTGTTTTATACATTCAATGCAATTCAATTCAATTCAGTTTATTTATATAGCGCCAATTCACAACACATGTCGTCTCAAGGCACTTCACAAAAGTCAGGTACATACATTCCAATTAATCTTAATCATTGAACAGTGCACCCAGATTCTGTTATTTATTCAAATTGGATAAAAAGGTTTGCTATCTAAGGAAAGGAAACCCAGCAGATTGCATCTAGTCAGTGACTTGCAGCATTCACTCCTCCCAGATGAACATGTAGAGACAGTGGACAGTCACTGGCGTTGACTTTGCAGCAATCCCTCATACTGAGCATGCATGTAGCGACAGTGGAGAGGAAAAACTCCCTTTTAACAGGAAGAAACTTCCAGCAGAACCAGGCTCAGTGTGAGCGGCCATCTGCCACGACCGACTGGGCGTTAGAGAGAACAGAGCAGAGACACAAAGAGAACAAAGAAGCACTGATCCAGGAGTACTTTCTATGGGAAGGAAAATGTAAATGTTAATGGATGTAGCTCCTTTAGTTGTTTCACCTTGAAAGAAGGAACAGATAAACTCTGAGCCAGTTTTCAAGTTTAGAGTCTGAAGAGAGCACATAGAGTTAGTTACAGTAAAAGCTCAGTCAGTAGCTATGTCTAGGAGAGAGAAAGGGTTAAACACTGAAAGACAGGGCCATGTGGATCATCGGTAGAGGTTGAGAATTAAGTTGTTGCCACCAGAAGCTTGGAGGATTCCCCTCTCCAGAAAGGTGTTACAGGTAGACACAGAGTCAGGCCAGGTGTAGCTTCTAGGAAGAGAAAAGAGAGAGAACAAAGTTAAAAGCTGAAACAACAGCAAATAATACAAAATTGAAGAGTAGTGTGAGAAAGTAGCGAAGAGGGTGAAAGTGGTCATTATGTCCTCCAGCAGCCTAAGCCTATAGCAGCATAACTACAGAGATAGCTCAGGATAACCTAAGCCACTCTAACTATAGGCTTTATCAAAAAGGAAAGTTTTAAGCCTAGCCTTAAAAGTAGACAGTTTGTCCATCTAGAGCCCACTGATGGCCATTGTTATACTAAAAACCACAACGATTGGGATACCTCTCTCTGTCAGATTGACCATAACCATTGGAAAAGAGAGGGGGTCATACAGGTAGCAGAAATGGAGGGTGTGTTTTGCACCTCAACCGTAACTGAGCCGGTTTAGGCTAAACCTGACTCCCCCTTACTCCATCCAACAAGGGGAGAAAAAGACGGAGCTAAAATAAGGAAGATAGCTCCGGATAACCTAAGCCACTCTAACTATAAGCTTTATCAAAAAGGAAAGTTTTAAGCCTAGCCTTAAAAGTAGACAGGGTGTCTGCCTCACGGACTAAAACTGGGAGCTGGTTCCACAGGAGAGGAGCTTGATAACTAAAGGATCTGCCTCCCATTCTACTTCTAGAGATTCTAGGAACCACCAGTAAACCTGCAGTCTGAGAACGAAGTGCTCTGTTAGGAACGTATGGAAAAATCAGATCTCTGATGTATGATGGAGCTAAATCATTAAGGGCTTTATATGTGAGGAGGAGAATTTTAAATTCTATTCTGGATTTAACAGGGAGCCAATGAAGGGAAGCTAAAGTACGGGAAATATGATCTCTCTTTTTAATTTTCATTAGAACTCTTGCTGCAGCATTTTGAATCAGCTGAAGGCTTTTAACTGCATTTTGTGGACATCCTGATAGTAAAGAATTACAATAGTCCAGCCTTGAAGTAACAAATGCATGGACTAGTTTTTCAGCATCAATCCTGGACAGGATAGTTCTAATTTTGGCAATGTTTCGGAGATGAAAAAAGGAAATCCTAGAAACCGGTTTAATATGGGATTTAAATGACATGTCCTGGTCAAAAATAACCCCAAGGTTTTTTACTTTATTATCGGAGGTCAATTTAATGCCATCCAGGTTAAGTGATTGACTAAGCAGTTTCTTTTTTAAAGACTCCGATCTAAAGACAACAACTTCTGTCTTGTCTGAATTTAGAAGCAGAAAATGTAAGGTCATCCAAGTTTTTATGTCTTCAAGACATGCTTGTAGTCTATCTAACTGGTTGGGCTCATCAGGATTTATGGATAAGTAAAGCTGAGTGTCATCAGCGTAACAGTGAAAATTTATTCTATGCTGCCTGATAATTTTACCTATTGGAAGCATATATATAGTAAAGAGAATTGGCCCAAGTACTGAACCCTGTGGTACTCCACAATTAACCCTGGAGTTTAAAGATTATTTATCATTTACATGAACTAACTGGAATCTGTCAGACAAATAAGATTTAAACCAGCCTAGCGCTGTTCCCCTGATCCCTACAGCATATTCCAGCCTTTCTAGGAGAATATTATGGTCGACTGTATCAAATGCAGCACTGAGATCTAACAGAATCAGTACATACACAAGTTCATTATCTGAGGCAATAAGAATATCATTAGTGACTTTCAGCAGAGCTGTTTCAGTGCTATGATGAGCTCTGAAACCTGACTGAAACTCTTCAAACAGGTCATTGCCGTGTAACTGCTCACACATTTGATTAGCAACTATTTTCTCATGAATTTTAGATAAGAATGGAAGATTGGATATCGGTCTGTAATTTATTAAGTCATCTCGATCAAGCGAAGGTTTTTTAAGCAAAGGTTTAATTACAGCTACCTTAAAAGCCTGTGGTACAGATCCATTTACTAAAGATAGATTAATCATGTCTAAAATGGGGCTGGTAATCAGAGGGAACACTTCCTTAAATAATTTGGTTGGGATTGGGTCTAACATACAAGTTGAAGGTTTAGATGAAGCTAATATTTCTGATAACTCTGGAAGCTCCACAGGATCAAAACAGTCCAAACACAGATCAGTTATAAATGGTTTGCTATCAGTATCTGACTTCATCCGGTGAAGTACTGTAAGTCTAAGCTATTATTATAGCCCAAGATATAAAGGTGTGTGCTTTATTCTTGCTTTATATTTTGAAGAAAGGAACTGAATACCCGTTAACCGCTAATAATGCTAATATTGGCATCTGCATGGTGGCTTCCTGTTGCTGGTAAACACAGTGGCTATTTTCACTTTTTTTAATGACTGCACGTAATCATCTCACATTCAATATTGTAAATACTTGCACTGATAAATCAGGAGGTGGATATTTATGGATAAATATTTTTTCAAACCACAATTTGAGATGTATTAAAACATTTATCCTATTTGTGAAATCACAAGAGGGGCATATTTTCACAGCTTTTTCACATTAGGACCATATAACACCATCATATGGAATAGTCAGTTCGGGGCTAACTTATAAAAATTCAAAACATTGCTACACATCCAAATGAGTCCAATTCCTGCCTAATCATGCCCAATCTAACTCAGAAATTGCTGTGATATTGGACAAGTGCACAACTAATTGCAGTATTAGCCACTTAGCATTTTATGTATTTAGTTACTGAAGGAACATTCTTACTATTAATTTGTTTGAAAAAAACTAACAAGATAAAAGCAATCAGTAGCACATATAAACATATAATAACCACAGCAACTGCTATGTTTTAAACTTTTTTTAAGGTTTGGATTAGTGAGAAACTCATATCTTTCTTATGTAGAATTTCGACTTTAGGGGACTCCCTATCTGATGTTCTGATTAAAAACTGTATGCACAATAAAACAACATACTTCAGCCAAAAAGTATTTTTTCTTCTTGTGTCTTCTTGTGTCCTGTGTTACTGTTTCAAAATGTCTGTCAGTATGATGTTACTTGGAAAATGTTAGTACCTGCTGCAGTATGTGGAATAAAAAGTTTGACATGCACTACTTTACTCTAGTTTTGAAAAGAAAAAATGTCAGTCTTAGTTTTCCCCAAAATACTGCTAAAATCTCATCCCCTTTTTCATGAACCCAATGTCAGCATCATTTCATGCTGAATGTATTGTCATGCCCATATAATTTATATAGGAGCCAAGAAGAGCCTATCAGGATGTCCACAAAATGCAGTTAAAAGCCTTCAGCTGATTAAAAATTTTGCAGCAAGAGTTCTGATGAAACTTAAAAAGAGAGATCATAGTTCTCCTATTTTAGCTTCCCTTCATTGGCTCCCTGTTAAATCCAGAATAGTATTTAAAATTCTCCTCCTCACATATAAAGCCCTTAATGATCTAGCTCCATCATACATCAGAGATCTGATTGTTCCATATGTTCCTAAAAGGGCACTTCGTTCTCAGACTGCAGGTTTACTGGTGGTTGCTAGAGTCTCTAGAAGTAGAATGGGAGGCAGATCCTTTAGTTATCAGGCTCCCCTCCTGTGGAACCAGCTCCCAGTTTTAGTCTGTGAGGCAGACACCCTGTCTACTTTTAAGGCTAGGCTTAAAACTTTCCTTTTTGATAAAGCTTATAGTTAGAGTGGCTTAGTTTATCAAGGAGGGAGCCTTCCTCCCTCCCTGTTGGATGGAGTAAGGGGGAGTCAGGTTTAGCCTAAACCGGCTCAGTTATGGTTGAGGTGCAAACACACCCTCCATTTCTGCTACCTGTATGACCCCTTCTCTTTTCCAATGGTTATAATCAGTCTGACAGAGAGAGGTACCCCACAATCCTTGTGGTTTTTAGTATAACAATGACCATCAGTGGGACCCTTTGTGGGGTGCCTTGAAACGACATTGTTGAAAATAAGCGCCGTTTAACTAAATAATCTGAACTGAAACTTTCTGTGTAGTTATGCTGCTATAGGCTTAGGCTACTGGAGGACATAATGACCACTTTCACCCTCTTCGCTACATTCTCACACTACTCTCCAATTTTGCATTATTTGCTGTTATTTCAGCTTTTAACTTTGTTCTATCTCTTTTCTCTTCCTAGAAGCTACACCTGGCCTGGCTCTGTGTCTACCTGTGACACCTTTCTGAAGAGGGGCATCATCCGAGCTTCTGCTGGCAACAACTTAATGCTCACCTTCTACCGATGATCCACATGGCCCTGTCTTTCAGTGTTTAACCCTTTCTCTCTTCTAGGCATGGTGATTGACTGAGCTTTTACTAATTATATGTGCTCTCTTTCAGACTCTAACCTTGAAAACTGGCTCAGAGTTTATCTGTTCTTTCTTTCTAGGTGAAACGACTAAAGGAGCTACATCCATTAACATTTACTTTTCCTTCCCGTAGAAAGTACTCCTGTATCAGTGCTTCATTGTTCTCTTTGTGTCTCTGCTCTGTTCTCTCTAACCCCCAGTTGGTCGTGGCAGATGGCCGCTCACACTGAGCCTGGTTCTGCTGGAGGTTTCTTCCTGTTAACAGGGAGTTTTTCCTCTCCGCTGTCGCTACATGCATGCTCAGTATGAGGGATTGCTGCAAAGTCAACGCCAGTGACTGTCCACTGTCTCTACATGCTCATCCGGGAGAAGGGAATGCTGCAAGTCACTGACTGGATGCAATCTGCTGGGTTTCCTTAGACAGAAAAACTTTTTATCCAATTTGAATAAATAACTAACTCTGACTGCACTGTTCAATGGTTAGGACTAATTGGAATGTATGTACCTGACTTTTGTGAAGTGCCTTGAGACGACATGTGTTGTGAATTGGCGCTATATAAATAAAACTGAATTGAATTGAATTGAATTGAATTGAAAACTTATTAATTATTAATGCTTTTAGTAACTGAAACTCACCTGCAGCAGATGTGCCATAAAATACAGCTTCACCTCTATGTAGAGTCCCTAGTTAGCCTACTAGACAGAGGAAAGGAAGCTGAGAGCACTTCCACTGCACCTAAACACTGAGCTTTGTGAATTCTGAATCTCAGTAAGGTATTTTAACCACCATTACAACAGCAGGGTGGTACTGAATTCTTGCTCCCACTTGTGGAAAATATCATAAGCTCCATTTGAGTGGGGGTGTGTAAGTGGAGCTACTCCTGTCCCACAATTGTGTTTACCATCACTACTGAATAGAGCTGTTTGACATGATGAGTTCAGCAGAAAAGATCTAGCGTGTTATGATTTTTGCCACACAACAATTCTGTTACTGCAGAGGAATTTATATAGTCTCTTCTAAAAAAAATCTAATGAAGCAATTATGGCCTTTGTCTAAACATAGCGAAAAAGAAAGGGCACTGTAAGTAACCTAAAACATCTTTAGTAATGCCCACATACTGTACCGTATGTATACCATATGACTACAAGTTGTAAAAGGCTGAAAGTACAGAATGTGTTTAGCCTGGCAAAGCTAACTTGGGTGACTTCCACTGAAGCGCTGCAGATCCAGTCACCCTTTCAAAGCTGCCAGTCAAATGTCTTCAGCTGCCTCAGTCGATATGATTTGCAGCCCCCCTAGCAGATTAGAAGGGTGACATTAACTCAGTTGTTTAAATGATGGATGAGTGAGTCTTCCTGGCAACAGAAATGCCAGAATACACACTTGTTAGTCCCCATGTTGTAAATACAAATTTTTTGTCCAGGAAGTAGCAAAAGCCCTCCGTCAGCACAAAAACATCTTGCCAACCCCTGTCTCACTGGCTTGTCCCATACCTTTTTTTAAATGATGTACCCTCTCTGAAGATTTACAAATGGTTAAAGTAAAATTGTCCTTTCCAGTCCATCCAGCTGAAAACAGGAGCTGCATGAATACTTGCAACTCAACAGATCTGTTAAGCTTTGATGTAACTTACGATGAAGAAATCTCTATAGTTAGAGGGTACCCTGGTCCTCTTTTGATTACTACTACGATTTCAGTGAAAAAAAACATTGGGGAGGTGATAAGGGGTTCAGTATCTTGCCTACAGACGACGCTTTGGCATGTGAACTTGGTAACTTGTCGATCAAAGAAACAGCCTTCCAGCTGAAGGACGCCCACTCCATTTACTGAGCTATAGCCATTCAGCACCGCATATCTGGAGTGATAAACATGTCTCTGCAGAAGAATTAGTTGATGTCCAAGGGTGTAGGCAAGTCGCTGCTGCAATGCTAACAGGAAGAGTCTGTTTCTGTCTTATTTTACTAATCAACACTTTCCAGAGATGCTGTAGTGATTGAATTCACATGTTCTGTGTGTTTTCTTCACATAATATTTTGTCTAATCCTCTTCTCGTTGTAACTTTTTGCCAGATGTAATGCAGAAAGCACAATGTTTCCCACACAAAGAGTCTAAATGTCAGAGGGGCTTCACCAAAGAAAAGGCAGCTGTTGTTACATTGTATGAACTTTGTTGTTATGTCTACCAGGGTGCATCCATTTGCTGACTCAACCAAAACAGAATTTTCACTTGTTTTAGGCAGATATTTTGTCCTTCATTCATTTGCAAATCACACTGTGGGATTTCATTAATGACGTTAAACTTCAAAATAACAAGATTCTAAGCATGGCTGAAGCTGTGCTAGGTTAGATATTTATGCAAAACAATTGCGGCCACTTATTATCTTTGACAGGTAGAAGACTGACTGATAGTCAGACAACACTAATCCACCTCCTACTACCCCCTGCATATAAAAACTATATAAGTCTACCTCATCTTTTACGACTTGTCGGTCTGCTGAGAGTAAACTTGTAAATTCACCAAAAGTGGAGCAAGCTTCTCGCTTTTGCGTCTGGTCGCCATCTCTCTGACAGCACCAAAGATGGCATGTTCTTGTGCTTATTTAGGCCTTGTAGTTTGGAAATTGTCCAGGAGACATATTCACACATAGCCTCAACATTATTTTGCATAGTAACTCAGACATGGTTCAGCTGAGAAAACAGTGACAAACCTAAGGTTTTTTGAAAGTGGAGCAATGTATCCCATGGGGTGGGACATCTTCAGTTTGATTTGTTGTGATTTCCTAAAATAAGCTTAAACATGATTCACCGTCATACTAGTTGTTAACCTTTTACCAATGTTTTTCTTCATTCTTCTAGAAACTCACTGGCTTATGACATTTTTATCTTTGCTTATAGAATTTTTATTTCCACTAATACAAAGTTATGTTACACAGATGTAAACAGTTTGAGTTATTTTTTATAACTAATATCAACTAAAATGGGAGTCCGTCTGACGAGCTGTTAGCTTTGCACGTTTGTGGCGATTTCTTATGTTTTCCAAAAACTGCAATTTCACATTTTCACTACAGTTAAGGTAACTATTAATGATAATAACTTTACAGAGACTTACTTAAAACAAATTCAAATTAACCCTTTAAGTATTGGATCTGTACATATCTAAAACTAAACAACCACATACCACGTGTAGGTACAGTATGTCTTAGCTCTAGCTAAAAGTCCAGCTCCTTTTTGTCTCAAGCGTTTTTTAGTGGTTTAGTATAAATGTTGCAACCACAGTTTAAATTGGTATGAATCACTGACAGCAGGGGTCTCCAACTCCAGTCTGTGAGGACCTATGTCCTGCTGGTTTTAGATGTGTCCTTGTTCTATCACAGCTGATTTAAATGGCTAATTAACCATCTCAACATTATCAGGGGTCTGGAGAAGACCCCTGATAATGAACCAATCATTTGATTCAGGTGTGTTGATCCAGGGTGATAAATGAAACATGTAGGGGTTCCACCCCGACTCACAACCACACGCGACACATTTGCTCACAAAGCTAGACACACCTTCCTGCCAGTAGAAACAGACCGCTGTGGAAAAGATATCGCAACCACCTGCAAACAAGCTAAAATATCTACGTTTTTTAAATGCCTCCATACTTGTGGGGATAGAAGCACTTACTCTCCTGCGGGTAGCAGCCATAACTCTCCTACTTATACCCAACTATACAAAATAGCCAAGCCTTGTACAAGTAGCAAAAATTGACAACCACCAGGTTGACCACTTTTGACCCGTTTTGGCTGTCAGAGAGGAAATACGCCCCCTGGCTGTAGAACATTGAACTTGGTAAGTTAGTATGTAAATACATATATATAACAAATAAAGATAGATTGAGGTAAACATGGATAAAGATTAATGTAGAGATGAAAGAAATAATGTTTGAAATATGGAAAGAAACAGACAAAGATGGACAGAAACAGGTAGACGAGAAAGATGTTGACAGAAAGATAGATATAAATACATATATAAAGACTCATACAGAATGAGGAAGGGATTATTAATAGTAATATTTTTTACAGGAATGTTGTGTCGAACATGTAGAATTTAATTAAAGCAATCAAATGTCAAATTGCTGTTGTTAAAAGTAAAAACAAAGAAATCAACATTCATAGAGAGACTGACTCATGCTAATGTGTTTGACATTAAAGGATTAAGGGAAATTAAATTTTAATTACACAATTGATTTCTAATGATACATTGACAGCCACTATGATTGTACCAAAGGCCGAGTGAAGGGCAAACCGGCAGCAGGGTTGCCTTCTACCACAGCACTGCAGTTTTGATTAGGATCTTTTGGCATGGACTTCTGGCTAATGACGCTGTAGTGCGAGTAGTGTTTTGGTGAGCTCCTGCAGAGCTAGCTTTTTATTCATTTATCATTAAGCACTCTTCCTCTGTTTCGACCTCAATTGATATTTAGGTCTTTTAAACGTAGCATTCTTGTTGTTTAGGTCACTAAAATGCCATCAAAGCCAGTTAAGGAAGCAATTTCGATCCAGGCTCACCTGAGGCCTGCTTCTGTGCCCTCGACCTGTGCTGGACCCTCCACTCCTGTAACGGGGAAAATTGCCCAGTCTGTCCCAATTAAAGATGTCAGCGTACTCAAGTCAGAGCTCATGAGGACTTTGGTGTCACACTTAAACGGAAATTCATGCTGTTCTTGGTGAAAGTCTGTCCTCCATTAAATCCACGCTGCTATCTTTCAAAAAGGAGTTATCCTCTAGCCTCTCTGCAGTGCAGCAGAGTTTCACTGGGCTAAAAGTACCTAGTTGAGGTAGAGTGATCCATGTCCATCTGTACTGATTACATCGTTGGCCTCCAGAGAAAGGTCGACCACCTAACTGAAGCTGTGGCTCTGGAGGATAAATGTGACGATTTGGATTCCCGGTCCCGACGTCAAAACAACCACATTGTTGTGTTCCAGAAGATGACACATTGTTGACATCCAAAACTGCCGTCTCTTGGCTGCTAAAGGAACCCTTCGACCTCGCGGAGGAGACACTGCTGGATCGCGCTCATTGCATTCTGGCTTCCAAACCTAAGGCAGGTGAGCGACCTTGTGCCATTGTAGCAAAGCTACATTACCAACTTGACTGTTTTAGAGTCCTGTCAGGGGCAAGGAAGCTTCAGCGGATCAAGTTAAACGGTATGACTGTATCTGTTTTCTCCAATTATACTGATGAGATTGTGCGAGCACGTGCAGCCTTTATGAACTACCGTCGCTAGCTTCAAGACATCGAAGGGGTCCTGTTTGGCCTGCTTTATCCAGCCCGACGCATCCCTCAGGATGGAATTACACAGGACTTTACCTCCCCAGAGAAGGCCAAAATTTACATTAGGTCCATAACCAAGTAAGAGAAACATATCTGGAAGAATTATTGTTGATTCTGGTCTGTATTTCATGTTTTGAAGATTGTATTATTTTATTATTATTATTATTATTATTCTCTCTCTAGGATCTCTTGGCATAAACAGATAATCCCAAGAGAATTATGACTTCTGTTTAGCTTTAAACTGGAAGTTCTGGATGTTTGATCACTCACTTGGCTTTACCATTATGCTATAACAGTAATACCATATTTTGCAATTCAATGAATAACTGGATTTTTTGCAAAAAATAATTCTGCAAAATCTGAAATATAATTGTATTTTCTGTGTTTATGATATAAATATATTACTGCCAATGGGGGTATCATACTAAGCCACTTGCTTGATGACAAGAAACAATAACAGGCATTTCAGGTTGCATTAGCTTAAGGAGAAATAAGAGAAATAAATATAGCTGTTGCTATGCTTTCTGGGACTTTTTTGCGCCTCCGAAAGGAAAAGCACTGCTGAAACTGCAAAAAGACCTAAAATTGCAGATCTCTTTTTTTTATAACAACCACAGCCATTATTCCTCCTCTAATTCAGCTGACATCCATCAAGGACAAGGGCGAACATCTTTCTTCTCCCTTTCTATCAAACAGCCACTGTGATCCAATTGCAGGGCCTTTCATGAAGATGCCATCCAGCCTTGGGCATTGCCGAACCAAGAAACTGGCATCAAGAGGAATGGCATCTGACTTCTGTTAAAAACAATATAATTGGTGTCCCATGTGAGAATTCACAGCTCTGTGTCACCGTAACATCATGTAGGTAGAGTGGCCTCACAACTGGGACCTAATAAACACCTTGTCACTCGAGTAGGTGTCAGCTTTGCACCCCAGATGAGAGCGTCTCCCGGAGACATGAGAACACGTCATAAGCCGGCATTAGCCCACTGGTTACTAACAGTGCTGGTCATTTTGTTTGGCAGCAAGAAATGGAGAGCCTGTGATCAGTCACCGCGCTCTAACGTTACCGTCCACATTGCTGCCACCCACTCTGTCTCGCCTGCTCCAGTCTGCTGTCAAATCTACGCTTAAGCTGATTTCTTCCATGAATTATTAATGCAGCGCGCACTCTGAGGCTGCTCTCATTGTTTTCCTTCTCCGTCCTGTCTGTATATGATTAGATTGCTAATACACTAATATCTAAGCATACCTCCCTGAAACGCGTTATGAGGATCATGGTTTTTCTGTGATATCTGATGCTCTGCATTAAGCTGGCCACTATGTAGAGGTTTGGGTTATTGTGAGCATTGATCAAACTGGCCGTAATTCAATACGGTATGTCGACAGCATGGTAATGCTGTGGGATAAGACAGGCCTTTGCAAAATGCCACCACCTACTGGAGGGCAAAAAGGTGAATCCTATTGATGGCACTAGATAGCCAAGGTCAGCTGCTGCACATTAATTTAATGAAAGCACCCAGAGGGCCGATCACAGGACACACTCCAGTAGCCTCTCAGCTGTTGCAAAGCGTCCATGATTAACCAAGGCAGAGTCCCCGGTTACAGAAGAAATCCAGGGGAAATCTTAAAACCAGGTGACATGAGCCCACCGGCAGCAGATTAAAGACGGCAATCAGTTTGATGGGGTCACTTGAAAGTCGCTACAGGTCCTGTTAACGCAAAAACAGCACAAAACAGTCACTTTTATGGCATCACTGGGGGAAAAAAAGAGGAGTGTGCCACACCCTTGCCCCTGTCTCCATGTGACACCTCAAAGTGTATCATCTATCTATTATATTAGATTGTGGGTTTTGAAAAAGCTAGAGAGGCTGCTGCTGCTCCTCTATCTGTCCACTCCCTCCAGTTATTTATAACATATAAAGCTACAGCACTTTATGAATAACCGCAGGCACAGCCTGACACAGCCTTTAATACTGAGCTGCACAGGGTTTTGTGTGCATTGTACACTTTTTTTTTTCTTTAACGCATAATATGCACTCAGAAAAGGCAGACTGAAAAATAAGAAATTCAGGAGCCACTGTTATATTTTTTGTCCTGCCAACGCTGACTTGAACAACAAACAACAGACAGACGGAGTGTGTCCACCATAAACGCACAAGTTTTCTTCCTGTGTCCCATATTGTCGCAGCCAAAGCTATATATAGACTCCTGCTGACTGTCATCCTGTTCAAAACAAAGAGTCCCAAGTTAATTCTGAAAAAAGAGGCAAAAAAAAAACCCTGCATATGTGCAGAATCCTGCTTGCATTTCTCTTTCTCTCTCAGCTGCCCATTTAACAGATAGCCATCTTTTGCAGATGAATAAAATGGCATTCAGGGATTGATCACGACTTGCACACAAAGAGGAATGTTAACTCAGCTGAGCAAAAAGCTCTGGCAAAGAAGTGTTAGATTAAGGTAAGATTTTGTAATTGTAACTCTCCAGCTATTTCATACACACACACGCGCGCGCGCCGCACGCACGCACGCACACACACACACAGGCAGGGTCTACATTATGTTTCTCACGCTCTCACCTAGTTTCCGTCTCCGTCGCGGGACAATTAAATTTGATGAACGCTTTGAGCCTTCACCTTACAGACAAGAACAATACGGTGGAACAAGAAACAAACATGCACTGTAAAATATGTATTGATCATACATCTATAAATGGATAGAAATCAGTGTGGATTAATGTTTACACCTGCAGAGGACGCGCCTAAGCACGCTCAAGTCCTTTCTGCTGTTCTATTTTTCTCTGTCCTGTTCACAGTAGAGCTTCTGCTCTGACCATCGCAGGTATAGCCTTTCTTTCTATATATATATATATATATATATAATTATTTTTTTTTTTTGGCTGCATTATGTATATCCATGTCTTGCCATACCTAAGTCTTGGCCGCGCGCCACATTAGACCGCATTGGCAGAAACGCAAACACACAAACGCTCACCTACGGAAACACTATTATAAATACAAATGAGATAACTTTAAAAATCCTACCATTTATTTTTTATTTTCTTTACAGATACTCACCTGCGATAGCACTCACAGCTTCCAAGCATGCTTTCGCATCTCTTCGCGACGGCAACTCCCAGCCACCAGCACTCAAATTAAGACGCACTATCTCAAGTCCATCCCCCGCCTTTAAAAGACAGCTTTCATAAAACAAACTGAGAGGAAGCTCAGACCAATTGATTTCCAGCAAATTTCTCCACAGCGTCCGCAGCTCTAATGAATGTTTCAGCTGAAAAAAATGCCCCCCAAACACAAGGCGATCCACCCTCGGTGATGGTTGTGGCGGCGATAGTGATGGGACTCCCCCTTGAGCGACCCAAACTCGTCCGACAGGGTGCTGGGAATAAAAAGGCAGAAATACAGATGGCAGGAAGAGACAGTTATCGACTCCTACGCCCGGCTCCTCTAAGCAGGCGGGCGCACGGCTCCTTGATGCGGTCTCTCCTCATCCACTCCGCTCTGAGCAGGGCTGTGTCTGTGTGTGTGTGTGTGAGTGTGTATGTGACTGGCTGTCGTCAGAGGCAGAAGCAATCCGTCTTGTTGGAAAGGAGGGTTGGAGATGATCAGCGGAACGCACTCCTTGCCCGGGATCCAACTTAAAGTGTGTGTGCCTCCATGTGCGTGTGTGAGTGTATGTGTGTGGTTTAAACTGATGGATCGTGTGGGTGTGTTGAAGTCTGAGGGAGCCCTTCATTTGCTGCTATATTTTTTCAGTGGGTTGATTTATTTGTCAAGCTGCGCAGATTTGTTCAAGCTGATTCCTACAATTTTAAGCAAAAAAGTGTACAGCAACAAAACAGAACGTCTTATCATTGTAAAATACTGAAAAGCAGTTTTAAGCACGGTATTAAAATCAAATTTCTAACTGAGTCTATATTAGAGTGATAGATGAGTCTTTGAGACATTCGTAGTACCTGGTTTGAGGGCCTGATGGCGCTGTGGGCTTCGGATACACCGGTCATATCCCCTTTCTAAGAGGCGGGCCCTACAGAGAGTTGTCTAACATATCTGATCCTTTATCTATGCCCCTGCTAGTTTAAAAATGGGGTCTCAGGCACCGTCGGGGCAAAGATTGCAGAGGGGTGTTTAGGCAAAGAGAGTAAATATTTCACACAGTTAAACTCCTATTGCTTCCACCCTTCTGTAATGTGCTCTGAAGGGAGAGGCGAGCACTTTATTGCTCTATAAGTGTCATAATAGGGGACGCTCAATGTCACCGGATGGCTCTAAATGCGCAGGATGTGAATTTAAATAGGTTTTAACATTATTGTGCGGGAAATGAATGACGGAGTTTCCTTTGTAATCACTGCCCAGGGTGGTTATTGATTAAAAAATTTAAGAAGAGAGAAAAATAATGGATTCATTGTGCCAGTCTGTTAACACAAGATGCTGCTTAATAGTAAAAGTTTCAAATTCTGAATCATAGGGCTGCTTCTGCTGATAGAGTAGAGGTAATCGTAGTTCTGCTCTTCATCCAGATAATGAACATAAGGATTCTGTGAATGAATAGCATGAGAAAATGAACAAAACAATTTATATGAATAAATATGATTAGAGATGCACTGATTATTGTTTTGTAGCCAATTTCTGATGTCTGGTTTTAGTAAAGCTCTGTCCTGCAGATATCGACTTTAGCCTATTAAGATTTGGGTTTTCATGAAAAACCCAAGCATTGCAAAATACACTACTGGTCAAAGGTTTTAGAATGCCTTTCTCATTTAATGTTTTTTTTTTTTTTTCATGACTGTTTACATTGCACAAAGATTCTCACTGAAGGCATCAAAACAGTGAATGAACACATAGAATTATGTAGCTAACAAAAAATTGTAAAAGAACTTTAAATATGTGTTATATTTTAGATTCCTTAAAGTAGACACTCTTTGCTGTGATGACTGAAATATTAACCTTTGGCCGTCTCTCAATGAACCTCTGGGAAGTTCTTTTAAAAACCATTTCAGGTGACCACCTCATGAAGCTCATGGAGAGAATGCCAAGAGATTAAAGCAGTAATCAAAGCAAAGGGTGGCTATTTTGAAGAATCTAAATCTAAAACTTTTGACTGGTAGTGTATTTTTTCCGAAAGATGAAAACTCCCTATTTTTTTACGTTCAACAATACCTTGAAGGTTTCACAAATTACAAACAGGATTTCAAAGAATCTGTAATCAATGTAGAATAATAGTCCAAGTTTGAGGTTGTACATTTACTCTGGTATTTACATTTTTAAATTCTAAGGCTGTCCTTGTCATATTGTGTGGTTGTGGAGTTGGACCCAGGCACAGACAGGAGTGTTGAATATAAAGATGCTTAATAAATGAAAAGAGAGAACTTACAAGGGGCACAAGGAAAACAGGACGAGGAACACGGGGAGAGTCACAGGAAATATGTGCATGAGAATCCAGTGTAGGACAATGTGAGCAAAATAGCTTATAAACTAAAGGAGATGTGGAGAAAGACATTTGATGCTGGTGTGAGGCAATCAGGAGATAAGTGAAGCAGCTGAGACAGAGTGAAAACAGAGAACTGAGGGAGGGAGACTAATTAACACAGCTGAGCAGAGATGCACAGAGACATGGGAAATCTAACAGAGATAACAAAAGAGTTAACTGATAAGGAAATACAATAATAAACATAAGGAAATTATCTAAGAAAATTAGACCTTCTGAAAAAAATAAACAGCAAAGAAAAACCCGACACCTCAGGATCGTGGCAGTCCTAATGTGAATAAAACACTGAAGTTACCCCTTTTTATGTTTTCACAAATACAGACGAACAAATAAGCATGTATTTACATTCACTGTCTTTTCATACACTTTGTTTTTTATGTTTTAAAGTAAATCTCAAATATAGAAACGGGATGTCAAGCTGAAAGCACTCATCATCACAATCTGAGCTGATAATACTAGCCAACATTTAACTCATCAGACAAAGTCACATCATGAAAGTAATTGTATGGTGCATCATGTGACAGACTCAACTCTGATGGTGTTTTAATATCATGAGGTCTTGTCCCTCAAGATCTTTTTACACCCCTAATTATGTATTTCAGAAGCAGCATACTAAAACATCCTACTATATTTGATAGAGCAGTATCTCCAAAACTGCAGAAGTATAAAAAACAAAGCCGCAAAATGACCAGCATTCACCAACACTCGTGCTGCTACACATAGCCAGTCTGCCTAAATGCACTCAACAGTTGTTTCTGGTCTTAATATTAAAACTACTGCCTTGTTTTAACCAAAACTTGCAACTTTACCTATTCTGTTCTTTTGTTGGCATTTTTATGAAAGATCTGGACTTTCGACATTCCATGCACATTATGATAGTGGATGTCATTACAAATTATGAAATATCATCCATACCAACAGTAAAACATGTGATACCTTTCACTACAAAGTTACTTCCATAAGCGGTTTACATCATTTACATCATTTGTAAATCAGTTGCTAATGATGAGGGGCCTTTTCGATCTCTTTCTCATCTAAAAAAAAAGTTTTAATTATGTGTGAGCTGCAGTATTACATCATTGTGAGAATGTACCAAGGACTGATCTGCTCCATGGCCCATGGTGAAGAATACAAAACAAAAGTTGCAGTGCAGCCTCTATTGGCCCTTAGATCTATCTGTAGAGTTTTATCAGTGTAGATTCTGATTGTTAAGCCCACGTTTTTTAACCCCTGTACCTTTTTTATTGTTTCACAAATAAAAAATTGAAAAGTGTGGTGTTCATGCGTATTCAACCCCTTTTAATCGGATACTCCTAAGTAACAACCAGTGTATAAACTTACTTTCAGAAATCATCTGTTTGGTAAATATGGTCCACTGGTGTGTAATTTAATCTCCGTGTCAATACAGCTGTTCTGTGAAGGCCTGAGAGGTTTGTTAGAGAAAATTAGTGAGCAAACAGGATCATGAAGACCAAGCAACCCACCAGACAGGTCAGGGAAAAAGTTGTAGACATTTAAAGCAGGTTTAGGTTATAAAACAACATCACATGCCTTTGAATATTTCTGTTTAGTCCACCATCTAAAATTGTACAGCACAATTGCAAACCTACCAAGGCGTGGCCGTCCACCTAAGCTGACTGGCCAGGCAAGGAGAGCACTAATCATAGAAGGAGCCGAGAATAACGGTAACTCTGAAGGAGCTGCAGAGATTCACAGGTCAGGTGGGAGAGTCTGTTGAAATAACAACTACTGGCTGTGCTCTTTACAAATCAGGATTCTACGGAAAGGGGCAAATAGAAATACGTTGCTGGCCTACATGCTATACACTATGTGTGCCTGAAACCTAACACAGCACATCACCCTGAAAAAATGGGAACCTATGGTAGTGGCACCACCAGTGTCAGAAAGTTTTTCTTTCGCAGGGTCAGTGAAGCTGGTCAGCATTGATGGGAAGATGTTTGGAGCTCAAAACAAGGCACTGTTGAAAGATGGAGGTTCAGCTTCCAGCAGGACAACACCAAATACATAATCTCACAAAAGTAAGTATACTCTCATATTTTTTTAAATATTTTATATCTTTTCATTGGACAATACTGAAAATCTGACACTTTGATACAATGTAAAGTAGCCAGTGTACAACTTGTACACAAAACCATTAAACTGCTGGGAATGAAACTGAGTACACCCTTAAGTGAAAATGTCTAAATTGTGTTGTGCTCAAAGTGTGCATATTTTGTGTGGCCACCATAATTTCCCAGCACTGCCTTAACTCTCTTGGGCATGAACTTCACTACAGCTTCACATGTTGCTACTGGAATCTTCTTTCACTCCTCCATGACAAAATCACGGAGGCGGTGGATGTTAAAGACCTTGCACTTCTTCATTTTCAGTATAAAGATGCCACACATATGCTTAAAAGGGTTTAGGTCTGAAGACAAGCTTGGCCAGTCCAGCTTCTTCACCCTTTACATCTGTATAGAGGTTGTAAACTGACTACATTAAATTAAATGCACACCACATGCTTGTTAATACCTTTGTAGTGCACTGTATAAACAATGTAATTTCTAACACAGGCCTTACTTGCATATTTCATCTACATGCCCCCTAATACCTCTCAGCAAATTAGGAAAGGCCACTGAAATATTTGACCACAACTGTTAAAATGTGTTCCTGTCCTTCCTGTATCCTAAAACCTTTCTGCAAAGACCCTCAGGACATCTATAGTCATTCAGGCATCACAGCTACATGTGAATTTCATCAACATCAGTTTACGCATGGCCAAGGTAACCTTGCACCCTTGCAGTCCTAGCAGTGAAGCCGCTCCTTAGGGGAGCGGCTTTCTTTCCAAATCACCACACTAAAACTGACCAGGTAAAAACTTAGCTGCAGCAAAATACTCCCAACAGTATCTTCAGGTATCAACCCAAATGCCACATTCTGCTTGTGGGTGCAACATTGAAAAAAAAATGATTAAAATAACCCTTTGAATTATTGTTTGGCAACATGTTTCATCTGAGCATGCATGCCACCTAGCAGCTGCTCCCTAATCCCTTTTCATCATCAGTATATTTGCAGTGTTGGTAAAAAATTGCTTAAAGTGGTGGTAGATGGGAGCACCATTCAGAGGAGTAAGATTATAGAAGAAAAAATTAGCTTTGGCAGGATGTATTTCATGAGAGGCAGGAGAGAGGTTAGGTTCAAAGTCCTTATCCCTGTCTGCCTCTTTGCCATTCACTTCACCCTGTTAAAAGCTCCAAACAACATCAGAGGAAACAATGGATACTTGTGATGCCACAGGCTTTGCAAGCATCCCATCAATAATTAATTTAGTTTGTTCCTTGACTGTGACCAAACATGCTTGCCCATAATATTTTTGCTGTATTGGGAGTGTAGGGGGGTTCCATCACATTCATGACTCTGTGAGACAAAAGATATTTGATTAGGGAGTAAAATCACAGATCTCTTCCTAGGATCTAAAAAGAAATCTCTCTGTTTTATGTTGCATTCTTCCACAAAAAAGCTTAACTGTACTGACCAAACTGGACGAATGGAAGCTCAAGAGGCAAGACTAACCTCTTATAAAACTTATATGAAATCTGGATTTACAAGTGGCATCCAACAATATTGTATGTGATCGTTACTTTCATTAAACCACAGATTTAGAGGTTGAAAAATCTGTGCACAGGCCTCCATTTAATCTATGCTACTGAAACAAAGATGAGCAACTATTATACAATCATGCCAGCACTTAATTGTTAATTAAATGTGCAATCAAATAATTGCATCAATGTCACACTACATGATTTAAACTTAAAATAAATGCATGCATTATTGAAATTTATTAAAAACAGGCTAAATGATTAAGCCTGTTATTTAAAATATCTGTTCCTTCTACCTAAAGTATATCTAATGCTATCAGTACTCAAATACTTTTGTCATGGCCCTAGGCCATAGTGTATCAGAAATGTATTTATCTGTCAGCTTTGATCATGAAGGTTCATTAGCGGCAGCTAATGCTAATCCTGCCACACCATTCTAGAGTCTTTAAAACATAGTTCCCAAAATATTGTTAAACTCTCACACCATCTCTTTCTTGTAAGCTGAATATATTACATTCCTAATCCCTTGTGAAAGAATAATCAAAACAAACCTCTAAATAAATAGAGTATTGCACAAAAACACTAACAAAAGATGTTCTGGTTGAAAATAGTATTTCAGATTTACAAACGCTAAACTTTTGAAATCTGGTGGAAAAATTAGAATGACCTAAATTTATTGTCATCCACTTTAATTCCAAGGTGAAAAATCAGCAGTAGTGCTACTTTCTATTCTGTTAATCTCAATAGACAAATATACGCTGAGGCAGATTTATGTCTTTGCAACAGGGGAACTAGATCCAACCTTGTTGCTAGGCTATCTTTGTAGCCTGTGAAAGTATTGGAGAGCAGAATTCTCGTGTGGCTGAAAAAAATGCATTTTTTTGTACTTAAGACTGCACTATTTTAAGGAAAATCAAACAAGGTGAGTGATGCCTCTTTCTGTTGTGAACCTCTGCTCAATAAATGTGTTCTACTTAAAACTGTTGTAAAAGAGAGACGATTCAGGAGAAAGTCTGCTTTTATATCCTTTGGGAGACATGACACAATGGCCTAGAAATATTTTTCACATGCTGAGTAGGCAAGTATTGTGGTTTAGTACAGTATTGATATTCTTGCAATATAGCCAAAGTCTGCAGTCACATTAATAATATATGCTGTCATTACAAAAAATAATGTAAGCCTAAAGCAAAATAATTTGCTCATCGTTTTTCAGTACTTTAGTCATTTTGGTGAGGAGCAGTTGACAACCTATCATCCTGCAGAAGCAGTTCTGACAGCAGGTATGCCCAGTTTTCCCACTCATGCGTAAAAGTTGGGTTATTCTAAACCCAGTCTGCTCTGTCATGTCAATAATATGTCAGTTTTCCAGGAAATGGAGGGTTCAAAAATATTCATGCCTAGGAAATATCAAAGACAACTCACCCTGGCAGAGGAGAATACAGTATACAGTGTTGTGCAACAATAGGTTTGGTTTGAGTATTAGCAACTATTATTAATTATAATTAATGATTAATAACAAATCTTTAATAAGTTGAAATATTTATTTTAGTCAAACTAACAAACAGGCACACCCCCTGTTCATCAGGAGTTAATAACCAAACAGCTCTCAGTGTCTGTCGGTTATTGTTTTATGAATACCTGCCTGGGGAGGTGTGGTATTATAGAACAATACATGAAGGAGTGAATTTGCGAATTGGTGTTCTCAAAGAACAACACACATTTATAGAATAAACACAAACACCCTCTCTCAAAAATACAAGAATTTATTAAGAAAATAATTCAACTTAAAGTTAAAATAATTCAGTTAAACTCTTTAACCAGGCTAGTAACATTTAATGAGAGACGCGAGGCCATCCCCCAGTGGGCCTGCCATCTGCAGGGGGAACCATGAGGGACCGGTGCAAAGAGGATGGGGCAGCAGGTGGAGACCTCGATGACCCGATCTTCGGATGCTTAAACTGGCTCTAAAAATGTGGAATGTCACCTAGCTGGGGGGGAAGGAGCCTTAGCTCATGCGGGAGGTCGAGAGATATTGGCTAGAAATACTCAGGCTCACTTCCAAGCACAGCGTGGGCTCTGAAACCCAGCCCCTTGAGATAGGTTGGACTCTCTTCTATTCTGAAGTGGCCGCGGGGAGAGGCGGTGGGCTGGGGTGGTTTGCTCCCGGCTCAGCCGTCTCGTGTTGGGGTTTACCCCTGTGGATGATGAGGGTGGCATCCCTGCTCCTCCGGGTTGGGGACAGGTCTCTGATTGTTGTTTCGGCCTATGGGCCGAGCGGTGGTTGCAGAGGACCTGGCCTTGGTCACTGTTGGGGGTTCCTAGATAATGCTCCTTTCGGGGACTCCAACATTCTGCTGGGGGACTTCAACGCCTACGTAAGAAACGACAGTGACACCTGGAGGGGTGTAATTGGAAGGAATGGCCTCCCCGATATGAACCCAAGTGGTGGTTCACTATTAGACTTCTGTGCCATTCATGGATTGTTCATAATTAACACCATTCGCAAGCATAAGAGTTTTCATCAGTGCACTTGGCACTAGGACACCCTAGGCAGGAGGTTGATGATCGACTTTGTAGTCATGTCTTCGGACCTTCGGCCGCATGTCTTGCACATTTTGATAAAAAGAGGGGCTGTGCTGTCCACCGATCACCATCTGGTGGTGACTTGGTAGGCCCAAGAGTATAGTAAGGGTCTGCTGGGAATGTCTGGAGGAGCCCTCGGCCACGAATTTATTCAACTCCCACCTCCGGGAGAGCTTTGACCAGATTCCAGTTGAGGTTGGAGACATAGAGTCTCAGTGGACTATGTTCTCCGCCTCTATTGCCAATGCTGCCACCCGTAGCTGTGGCAGTAAGGTCTGGGGTACCTGACCTGGCGGCAATCACCAAACCTGGTGGTGGACACCAAAAGTAAGGGATGCTGTCAAGCTGAAGAAGCAGTCCTATCAGCTGTGTTTGGCTTGTGGGACTCCTGAGGCGGCTGATGGGTACCGTGAGGCCAAGCGTGCCATGGCCTGGGCTGCGGCAGAGGCAAAACCTTGTGTCTGGGAGGAGTTCGTTGAGGTCATGGAGAAGGACTACCGGTTGGCCTCGAAGCGATTCTGGCAAACTGTCCGGTGCCTCAGGAGAGGGAAGCAGTGCTTCGCCAGCACTGTTTACAGTGGGGTTGGGGACCTGCTGGGACATTATCAGGCGGTGGAAGGAGTACTTCGAGGATCTCCTCAATCCTGCCATCACGCCTTCCCTGGTGGAAGCAGAGACTGGGGACTCGGAGTTGGACTCATTCATCACCCAGGTTGAAGTCACAGAGGTGGTTAAAAAGCTTCATTGTGACAAGGCTTCGGGGCTGGATGAGATCCACCCTGAGCACCTCAAGTCTCTGGATATGGTGGGGCTGTTGTGACTGACACGCCTCTTCAACATTGCGTGGCAGTCTGGGACAGTGCCTCTGGACTGGCAGAGTCCAGAGGCACTGTTATATTCTTGCAGTTGCACATGGCCAGGACAAAAACCACAGTGGGGCCAGGAGTACGGAGTTGGGGGCCCTTTATTAGGGGCTGTCTGGTCTCTGTACAAGCGGAGCAGAAGTTTGGTCCGCATGCTGGCACTAAGTGGGACCTGTTCCCGGTGCATGTTGGACTCCGGCAGGGCTGCCAGTCACCGGTCCTGTTCATGATTTTCATAGACAGGATTTTTAGGTGCAGCCAAAGTGCCGGAGGGGGTCTGGTTTGGGGACCAGTGGATTTCGTCTCATTTTGCAGATGATGTGGTCCTGCTGGCCCCTCCAGCCAAAATCTACAGCATGCAGTGGGGCAGTTCGTAGCCGAGTATCATCAGTATCATGATGAGGATCAGCTCCCCCAAGTCCAAGGCCATGGTTCTCGACCGGAAAATGGTGGCTTGCCCTCTTCAGGTTGGAGGGGAGTTCTTGCCTCATGTGTAGGAGTTCAAGTATCTCGGGGTCTGGTTGACGAGTGATGGGACAATGGAGCAGGAGATCGACCCTGTGCTGGACCAAACGAGCTTTTAGCTTTTAATTTAACATTAAGGGTAACAGTTTAGCACATTTTTAAGGACTATGCGGACATATTTTTTGCAGGCTAGTGACAATGAGATTGGACAGGAAGTTCAGTGTTTAACCATTCATTGATATACATGAACCATTCTGATGAAAAGGAGGACAGGAGGTCCAAGGGGCTATGAGTTGCTTGATGCGCAGTGAACAGAGGAGACATGGCAGCAAGTCTCCACGTAGCCGACTGGGCTAGCATTGGCTTGGATTGGCACACATGGGCAGCATGCAGTGTTGGAATGAGCATCTGCTCGGACTGTATGCTTCAGGCATGCAAAGCTGAGGTTTAGATGCCATCTTCTTCAGGCAGTGGGGGGAACCTGCTTCGTCTGGGATACATCTCTTCTTGGGGAATCTTTGGTTGAGATTTTTTTTTCTGCAAAAATTCAGACAGAAAGGTAAAGGCAACTAGTCTTATTTTTTGGCCTGGATACCTTTAAACTGACTATACTTCACAGGGAAAGGTACTCATTATCTGTCTGAAATCTTCAACATACTTGGGGTTTACTTTTGCACTCAGCAGTTGTATGGACATCAGCATACAAGCACATTTGTTTGTCAAGTGTGATAGATTGTGTGTGTGTGTGTGTGTGTGTGTGTGTGTGTGTGTGTGTGTGTGTGTGTGTGTGTTAAATTTAAATCCAAAGAAGAGTTGCAGTTTAGAGAAATGTTACCCAACAGTTGCGTTACACTTTTCGTGCTTTTATAGTTATTGTGCAACTTCACCAAAGGCCTTGTTTGTAGGAACTTATACTTATATTATGTTTAATTAATTTTAGTAAATGACTTCAAGGCTTTAAAGCAGAAGCTAAACAAATGTAAATATAGTATCATGTGAAGCAAATGAGACATTTGTTTTAAAGTAAGTTGAGTTTTTACAGGATGCTGTGCCTTGCTAGCCAGTATTCTGGGGAGAATATAAAACAAATTCACTCAATGGGTTTACCGACCTTGTACTTAAAGATTTAATTGGGATTCTTCTTGAAGTGAGGTTCTATGAAGTTAATATTAGTAATACTTCCCTTATGTGTAGTAGACAGATGTCATGTAAACATGACCTTGTTGAAAATTAAAATACATTTTTGGAGTTCAGGACGCTAATACCTAGTCATATGTATGCCGTATGTTTTAGTTGATTTTTGCCATTTTAACACACTGAAACTGGAAGTGGCCATATCAGAAGGTTTGAACACTATTTTAATAGATATCATGAGTCTATAATTTCACAATATATATTGTTTTTACATTTTTAAATGATAGGCATTAAGAGTTTTTAGTCAAAGACTCTAATACAAGTCTTTGGTGTACTGTCTGTGCCTTTGTGTCAGCCACAACAGTAGTGTCAGCCAGCAAGTAATGAGGCTGCATTGCATTTTGAAATGCATTACCTATTTTGGTTTGACCATCTTGCAAACCAGCATTATAGGTTGTACAGATAATTTTGTTGATCCCTGCAGAGAGCAGCTGAAATGCTAGTCCTTAAACTTTACAAAGTTGAAAGCAAAGAATTAAATTTTGTAAGCAGGAGAATTCTGTTGGTTTCATATGCATACAATTAAGCCAGACAATATGTAAATGTTCTATGAGCCCAACTATCACACAGTCCTGTCAAAACAGAGTAAAAATGCTAGCCCTAGCTAAGTATTGTAGTACTTCAAACGGTTGCACTTGAAACATCTCCAACTGAAGCAACATGTATTAGTTAACCCTATGTTTTAGCTGCATAATACGGCTGCCAAGAAAACTGGATACTGTTTTACTGGAACATCTTTGTCAAGTGAGTTAATTGTGACACAATCACAGTACTAACTTAGATCTTGTAATACTGGTGAAATGTATTGTTAGTTTTAAAGTATTGTAAAGCTAGTTTTTAAGCATGTACGTACATGGCATAGATTTTATTAACTTTGACATATAATCAAATTGGAACTCAGCATTAACAAGCATCTTATCTTAGAGGACAATCGCATAACACCCACAATATACTGAATGTTCAAACAAAAGATAAACATTTGTAGGTCATGTAGCTTTACATGCTGGTGGTCTACCAGCTGTGGTGAGGAGATCAAGCTCAGTTTGTGATTGAACAGCTCCACACAATGATAAAAAATGCACATGTACACTGACTCACTCATTGTCACTCACCCGCCCCTTTGCAGACACTAATTTCTCCTGATTGCATAGTTGTGCTGCAATGTGAAATGACTGGTGCAGCGAATGTGGTAAAGCTGCAGATCTGGCTGGGCTAAAGGGAAAATGGACCCCCAATGGGCTTTCCATGGCTGGACTCCTGAATAAGCATTGTAAAACGGATTTGCAGGCAACAAATAAATGTGCAAGGAACTAGGTTTGGCATAAGATACGTCAGAAACTGTCAGAATGCTAGCAGACAGACTATAAGGGCATTGTTCAGAGAAATCAAAACAAAAAGTATTTCAGAGTAAAAACTGACAGAATTATAAATGCTTAAACAGAAGGTAGCTGGACTTCCCTTTCTGTTTCACCCTTCATCCAAAATTGGTTTGGAGTTTCAGGTTTACAGTGCCTGTATTAATACCACTTGGAAAACCACCAATGTTCAAATGTTGTCAAATTACAGCTCTAAAATTCATTGTAATTAATTGGGATTCTATGTGACAGACCAACACAAAATTGTGCATAATTATGGAAAAGTTGAAAGAATATATGGTTTTTAAAAATAGTTGCCAGTTCAAATCTGAACAGTGTCTTGTCATCCCGTTGTGTTTGGCCCTCCCTGCCTCAATACTTTCTATGACCATGTTACCTCACGTGGCTTCGGCAAGGTTTTTTTTTTTATTTTTTACCAGTTTTAACATTTAAAGATTTTTACCCATTCTTTTTTGCCAATTATCTTAAGCTCTCTCAAATAGGCAGTGGCGATTGCTCTAAGACTGCAAGGGAAGCACAGCTTCCCCTAAAATGTCAAAAAATAAATGATCAAATATATACTGTTGTGTGTACATGTCATTGACTAAATATGCACTACAACGTGCTCAACTTTTGTTCAGAATCAGCTTCTTATCACTGGTAACGACGCGGCTTTCCTCTCACTCATTCCCGCAGCTTGACAGTGCTTTAAACAGTGAGTTCAATAGCGAACCAAAAATGCTGGGCTTTGTCCCGGCCATCGGACGCTCAGCGTCCCTGGGGGTCTATGGGGCAGTGGGCTGGCCTCGGCTGGCCCGGACGCTCAGCTTCTATTTGATGATTGGATGATCTGTCTGAGGCTGAATCCCTTTTTGATTGACAGCAAAATGAGCGAATCAGCAATCTTGAAATTGAGCTTACCCTCCTTGAAAGACCAGCATCCGCCACTGCAAATAGGATAGCATGTGCTTGCGAACAGGTCTAGCCACAGATGGAATAAAGCCCTGGACATTGACTGGGCCATTCAAACATATAATTAAACTTAGATATAAACCATTCTGTTTTAGCTCTGATTGTATATTTAGGGTTGTTATCCTGGAAGCTGAAGCTCTGCCCCAGTCTTAAGTTTTCCCAGTCTCTAATAGGTTTTATTGCAGGGGGGAGGGGGGTCAAGGGCGGTTGACTACAGCCTTCAAATTTGTATTTGTATTTTATTTGTATAAAAAAGTTAGAAAATCTATACTTCCACTACACAACTATGCACTACTTGTTATGGTCTATTACAAAATATCCTGATAAAGTTTTGTCACATTACATTCATAAGCTGAAAAGCTTATGAATGTAATGTGACAAAATGTGAAAAACATTTCATGGGATGTAAATACTTTTGCAAGGCATTGTATGGGTCATTATACCCGATTGTGTTCTATATTTTTTATTTTCCTGGGACTGAGAGGTCGATTGCAAAACCATTCTCTTATGATTTTTAAATTAGTTTTATTTAAAAGTGGGCTTGTTTATTATCTAAAAACTAAAATGTTTTTTTTTTATCTTAGTTTATTTAAAGATAGTAGGATGTCTTCTTCCTAATTGCTCTGGTTATGATTTACTGTATATCATCCTGTCCTTTAAACCCTGTTGCTAAACAAGACTAATGCATGAATGATCCAAGCACAATCTGAAAGCTGAGGAGGCAGAAAAGGCTTCCAGTAAATGTCTTATCTGTGCAGGTGTTTGTGCAGACTAGGACCCTTCCCCACCACTTCAGTCATTTTTCTTTTTCCTCACTAAGCCGGAACTCAACCATAAATATCACGTGAATCTGGGTTAGAATGATAAAAATATCTGTCACTTTATCTTTTTTTGGAAGTTCACATCTCTAATGCTTATAATTTAAAAAAATGTTTCGACCAGGAATGAACCAACTTTTTTAGGCCACTTATTATGAGTGTTAACAATAGTTACCATATTTCTTCTACTTTGGAAAAGCAGACACTTTCAAATGTCATATCTTGGATCTTAGTCATCAATAAATCTGATGTTACACTGGTATCAAAATATTATCCTTTGCTCAGTTTCTTATAACACTTAGAATAAAGAAAACACCAGTGGTTGTAGAAACAACAAATTGGCTTCAGTAGTTAAAGTTCCCAAAAACCATTTGCTATGCAGTTCTCTCGCTCTTCCATTTGACCTCAGCTCAGTACAAGAAAGACGGCAAAGAAAAAAGATGCTCCCATGCCACTAGCACACTCTGCTTTGGGCAGACTATCATTCCCATTAAACTAATAAGAGTTAGCTTCTTATCTCACAATGTCTTGGCAAAGTCACTTCCACCCTTGAACAAAACACAATGTCTTTTAATACTGGAGCTTAATCTATCACCAAGACCCAAATGAGACTGAATAATCCTCTCCAATTTGCCTTCTTGTATCCTACATTATCCTTGATTTCCTCTACATTTTCTTTCTCTTTGAGAACGATGTTGTCCTTCAGTTTCCAAAGCAAGCAGAATGAAAAGGTTATATGATTTGTTACATAATACTGCTTAAAGTGCTACAAACGTCTACCAAAACATTTCTTATCTTACTCCCACCTGTCGTGCCCTATATTTAGCTTTATACCTTTATCTATCTTCCTATCAACTCTGTCCAGCTTTCATGTCCCAGTTGAAGAACTGTCTAACCCAGCAAAATTCTGCCACCTCCATGTTTTACAGTGTGGATGGTGGGTCCATGGCATAGAATTAAACCACAAAAAACATACCTAGCTTTGCCTGTATGTCAGAAAGTTAAAATTTGCTCCCCTCAAACCAGAGTACCTTTTTCCACATGTATATTGAGTCCCTTGTAGGACCCTTACAGCTTGTGGTAAGCTGTAAAGGGGATGTCTTGTGGCTTTTTTTCCAACGTCTTTGTTCTTGCTAGTTTATTGTTTCACCCATCTGAGCAGGGTAACTCTGCAGCTCCTCCAGATGTACCATGGGCTTCTACGCATCTCCTTTGAAGAAAGCTCTCCTTGCCTGACTTGTCAGTTTAGGTGGAAGGCCACATTTTTTAGGTTTCTAAATAGGTCATAGTCATTCCATTTTTGGATAATGAATTAAACAATGCTCTGTGAGATGTTCAGAGCTTGTGACATTGTTTTAATACCAAGCCCTGCTTTAACCTTGCTCAATGTCAGCATTTATTGAACAGTATATAAAAATTAAATTGTGTTTTGCTATCAAACTTGCCTTGCAGAAAGGTCCTGGGTTCAAATCCCAACCTGGTGTCAGCCAGCATGGAGTTAGCATGTTCTCCACCTGCATGTATGGGTTCCCATTTGGCTAATCCAGCTTCCTTCCACAGTCCAAAAATATTCTTTGTAATTTAATTGGTCGGTCTGAATTGCCTTTAGTAGTGAGTGTATGTGTGTGGTTGTTTGTCCTGTGTGTTGCCCTATGTTGGACTGACAATCTGTCCAGTGAGCACCCCACCTCTTGCCTGTTGACTGCTGGAGACATGCACCAGCCCGTGACCCTATCCAAATAATAGATGTTGATTTGAATATAGCACAAACAATACATTCAAATGTGAGTATTTAGTGTGAAAATGTTGGTAATTAGTAAGCAAATGAGCAAAATTCTACTGAAGGCATTTGTTTGCACTTGATTTTATTTAGGGGTCTCAGAAGAAAAGAGAAATGAATAAAATAAGTCTGTGGTTGTGTATTTAGTGTCACCTTTAAATAAATTACAAAACTCTATTCTGTGCCTTACTTAATGATTCTTAATGATACTTACTTAATACTTAATGATTAAAAAGAAACAAAAAACATTTTCTATGTTGATGCCTTTCTTGGAGAATATCTAAAACACACATACATGTAGTTATTATCCACTGCAGAGGTTCCTTTATTCTGTTAAAAGAGCCATTTGGGATTTTATTTTGCCAAGAAGACAAATGTTTTTCCCAGTAGACAGGTTATTATGAGCAGAGCTTTGGCCTCACACTCCTGCAGATATTCTCCTCGAGGCCTCTGTACAATGGTCCCATTCTTATTTATTTTTTTCAAGTACGAGGCACCATCCATTGCCAGCGTGTCTCGCCTGTCATGGTGCACAGACAATGGTTTCCTGACAACAGAGCTTCCTGTAAAAGATGTCGCCACCACTCTGGTGCTGTGCAGCACACAAGTACACGGGGCCGTCCCAACAAACGTTCAGACTCCATGAACGTAGAAATACACACGGACACAAATTTCATTTGAACCTGAATCAAATCCCATCCCTTTGTTTTTCAGACCACAGTGGAGGGAAATAGTATTGGGAGTAGTGTACACTGGTAATCATTTCTTCACTGCGACATTTGGGTTACTCCCTCCCACTCCTCATTGGCATCACACTATCCAAAAGAGAGAAAGATTTCAATCACTTTATAGCTGCCACCATGGCTTTGGCAAATTGTTGACAGCAAAATCCATGTTGATCCTTTGAGTGATTGCACACCGCAAAAAGCTTAATCTCATTTTCTCTTCAGCTCCTGAGTGCCTGCAAATGAACAAACATTGAAGTGTAGGTCTTTAATGTAATTCTGTCTATATGAAAGAAGTTTGCATTTTAAAACAAAGGTGTTTTTGAGTTACAATTTTGATCAGAAACAGCATTTGGGATGAGACCGTAAAACAGGTTAAAATAACAGCTGTTTCCTGAACAACCTTTAGTGTGCACATGGACAGTCTGCAAATGCCAACAAGGGACTTACTGTTGGAAATATTCATGTTGACATAACTGAAGGAACATTTTACAATACACACTGCAGCAAAAACAGCTAAAACAAAATGTACATCCATAAAGTGTCCTTCGATCCACTAATAACAGTATCCTGAAAATGATCTTTTCCCATTTATAATGATTCCAGGGATGTAATTCAAACTCTCAATAAAATTTAAATTCTTATGTTTTAGATATAATAGTGTTCCCACAGGTTGCTGTTGTCCAACATATGAGCCTTATTTTAGCAATGCTGTTGAAGGAACGGTAAAAACATTGCTGCCGGTGTGGGGTCAAGGGAGGTTGTGATGCAGATTGGCCCTGGGTGGTTTATGTTTAGACTGTTAAAACAATGTTGATTAAAATGTCCCAAGCTCTGAAAGTGGTCTTGGTGAAGCTGACTTTAGGAGGAGTCAAAATATTTACTAAAGTAGAGAGTTACAGATCATAGCTACCTCTGATTAAAGTAGTCACCAAGCAAAGATAATTTGTGGAGCAATGCCTGTAGAAGGCAAGTTCCAGAGGAGTATTAGCTAAGCAGGTAAGCATTCTGTCACTGCCAGTGTTGTTGGATGTAGAGTCATTTTCAATAAATTAGAATAAGTATTCTAATTAGGCTCGTTTGTCAGATTAAAAGTATGTCTTGAAAGTAAGAACCTTTAAGTAGGTATTAAACTTACATTTTATTAAGCCCACATTTCTGTCTACAATGTTTTTTATTGGTCAGATTTAATATTCTAATCTTCAATGTTGTGTTTTCATTAGCTGTCGCAAAATCAATCAACAAATCAAATATCAGATATAAAGGCTGGAAAACAGTCTGTGTAATTAATCTATATACGTTTTAATTTAGTGAATTGAGTTTCTCAAATAAATTAACTTTCAATAATATTCTCATTTACTGAACATGACTGCATACATTATTGTATACATTGTATGCTGTTTTATTCATTACTTTCACTATGAAGCACTTGTTTGATAATAAATGTGTTTATGTATGAATAATAAATAAAAACATTTTACAATTTTATTTTAAAGAAAAATGAAAAGTGGTTGTGAAAACAAACAAAAAACATTACAGTAGTTTAAGTAAACATTGTTTATTGGATTTTACCACTGCCTTAACTCTTTATTACTAATTCTGACCAGAAACACATTTTACATGTCCTGCTCTCAGTTAGTGTTTTACAGAGGAGGATAATTGGTGCACCACCTCCAACCCTAGTTTCTTTTGTAAATCATCTAAGGTCTGTGCAAATAATGCAAACAAGCAACAATGTGACAGCAGTTTAAAGCTCAATAAAATAGCATTCACACAAACCACTGTAACATTTTTGAGACTTGAGTTGTTTTAAGGCGATACAAGGCCCCTTTGGTTTTGGTCTCTCTATGACTAGTCCTCAGCTTCTACTTCCAAGGCTGTTGTGTCTGGCATGCAAAGCAATTTTGTAGAAGACTGTTGTTCTATAAGTGCAATGAATAAATAAAGTTGACCATGACCAACTAATCTTGATTTATATTAAAGGAGGATGTCATAACATATCTATTGCAGGTGAGATATTAGCTGTCTAAAACGTTTCAACAGAAACTCACTTAATAAATCCCCAAATCACATCTCTCTCTTTAAGGAAATTATTTTATTGTAGCAAGATAACTTTAAGCACACACCTAAACAAAAAACATAAAAAATAGTCTATAAAGGGATATGGGCAGGTATGTAACAATCATACCCCTCACCACCACTTACCCACCTGCTCCTGGTGAATTCATTAGAACAGGGTTGGTCATTGTAGAAACTCATTAAGAATGCTTAGATGACACAATTGGAGTCAGGAATGGTCAGCTGATGTCCTAACAACCCAGATCTGACTCTGATCTAACGATAAAAAGAAAGTGCAACCTCTGTTAATTCGAAGGATTTAACATTTAAATGGTCTAGAATATTTTTAGAATATTTTAAATCTCACCTCAGACGTAGAAAACCAACCACAGCAGATTCTACTATGACAGCTTTCGTTAAAGCAAAAACGTAAAACTTTGTGAAACTTTAAATGCTCTACCAAAACTCAAGATACATACAAAACTAGAACGTAATGGGGGTGGACTTTCTTTGTCCCATGACTAACTGTGGAAACTTTAAACACATTCACCATTTCACAGTACACAAGTCTCACAGAACATAACTTTTAGGTTCTAAACCTCTAAGCTCCATCTAGTGTTACAGTATGATAAAATCACTTTAAAGTGCTGATATCAAACAGATGGAAATTCTTAGAGAAACCCAATGCCTCAGGCCTGTTTTTTTCCAGTGCTTGCCTTAATGCTGTTCATGCATTTAATGGTGTCACCAAAATACTTGAGTCATGAAAAAGGATATGAGTTGACGCACATAAGCTGCAAAGCTTAAACACACACATAAAAAGTTTTATTTTTTACAAAAAGACCAAGCTGCAAAACGACATCTTTTCTAAATATTTAATGATATTCTGCACCATAATAACATTTCTTTCAAACAACCCCTGTTTGATGTGTCATTTAAACAGAATCAAAGCTACAACAGCCCTGTCAAAAACATCAGAGATAACGAACTACTGACTATGCTGAATTTCTTTTGAATAAATAAGAGAATTTACCTTATATTCTACTATAGCTGCAAAAAAAAAACAGCCTGTTTAGCTATATTTCATTAGTAGCCTTCTCCTGTGTGACTCCCTGTAGTGTGTTATACACATTTCCTAAAGCCATTCATTCACTATTTATCAGTTGGACGCATTATCTCACTATCTAGTATGCTGTAAAAAGATTCTGGATGTACTGATGTATAAATATTAGAGTTTAGTTCCACGTTACCGGGTAACTGGAACACAAGGGCCTGTCATATTTTGCATTGTACCAAATAAACGCTTCGCAGCTCACCCAGTGGTGACAAACTACCTTCAACCCACTAAAATAGTTTTTCATCTGCTGTACATTAGATCTCCACCGAGGCGTCAAAAATCAATTACATTTTAAAACATCTGTTTTCTTAGTCCAATGTTTTCACACAAAATAAATGAGCGACAGCTTTGTTCTAAAACCCCCTACATGCATTTTGAAGCCCAAATACCTAAGCTTGCTCAAAGCTAATTTCTCATCTTTGCTCTCATCTAAACAAGGTGACCTAAGATGTACACATTCCAGAACAGAACCGTTAACCCTAATGTACTAATTTAACATCACAAGCTCCATCCATATGCCACCAATCAATAAAAGAAAAAAGAAGATCCTACCTTAATAGGTAAATGTCATCAAAGCTAAAGGTATTGCAAAATTAAAACATAAGTAAATCATAATTGGGTTTTTATCTGTTTCAAAGCAGATGAGTAATTTTGAAAGCAGTCTTTGACAACAAAAAAACATTTGTAGCTATGGTTCTTGTAAAACCAGGATGTGAGTACCATAAATGCAAAGTGACGTAATCTGTATACACTTGTATGATGTACTACAGTTGTGTATGAGACTCACTTTGCTTTCGTGTTTTTTTTAAATAAAAAATTATAATAAAAAACACACGTTGTAACTGTAATACAGGGAGAGCTAAAAGATCACCTACACAGGAAATGTGGGTGAGCTCCACAGAGGTAAAAAGGACCTCTTCTGACCCAAGAGAAGAGCTCCTGTACGTCCTCTCAGATAAGAGACCTGCCCCTACAACCCGGTCCTGGATAAGCGGCAGACGACGAGTACGATGATGAGGATTATACGTTTGTCATAAATTGAATTATAGCAAGACTGGGGTCAAAACAGAGTGTATTAAAATTCCTCACTAGAGTGCCGGTTTGCTATGTCTCTAAGCTACTGCTTTCAGGCAACAGATCTCCTGACTTCTTTTATGTGTTAACATTTTTCCTGTTTTTCTCATCATCGTAAGACCCAACATCATATAAATATTCACTTTATGATTTCATGTTAGAGCAGAAGACTTTGCAATCACTACTTTTGTCTTTGGTGGTCATTGTTTTATGCATTTGCATCAGTGTTACTTACGCGACATCATCCTTCTTTGCCAACTTTTGGCTGCTTTCTTGGCTGGCTTGTGCTAGCTTTTTCATTCATGCTCTTTTACATGTTTCTTGATTTCAGACATGGAAATTATGCAATTATCATGTGATAAAAGCATGAACACAATGAAAAACAAAACATAGAAATAATGATATATGCCCTTTAATTTCTTTAATTAGGTATGAGTTATGATATCTGGGCTGTGATTTCATCACTATTTCCTGGGAAGTTGTTCAAAATTTTGACTGTTTTAAGTTGACCTTGCTAGACTCACACCAGCTGCTATCTGAGTTTAACTCTGCTCCACATGGCGTGTGGCTTATTAATCACAAAGTTTTAAATGAAAAACAAAATCCACAGCTCTGTCTTGTTTGATTTACAACAACGCTCGTTCCAGCACCAGCAACCTACTGCGATCCAAAGGCTGTCAGAGAAGCACACAAACAAAGCTGCTTCTGTCAACATTTGCTGGAAATGTTTCAAATGCGAGCCGGATTGAATTTTTACCATTTGGAGAAAAAGGGTTGTTTTATTGATTGCCCTCAGGGAATTATTTGTTTACTCTTTTATTGGTTTGAATAACTTGAAGTCTTCAAAGGCTCACTGACCGGACTTTGGAATCCAACCACTTATAGACAAATTTGTCTGTACCCCTGGTTGGATGTGTAAAATGCCTTAAAATAAATAAATCTTTGACTTAGCATCATCTTACACTGAAAAATATAGAAAAGTCCAACCTTTGGTCTTAGTACATTGGTCAGGTGGGGAACAAATTCCTTTATTAGTAAAAAATATTTTTAACAAAATCAGCTAATACTTTGTACAACCCTCTCTTCAGTGGTTTGTTTCTGCAACTGTAATAAAATATTGTTTGTTCTTTCTAAGGCTTTTTAAACATCTTTACCAGGGTTACCAACACATTCGTTCTCATCCACATGTTCTTCTGGATACATATCCAAAAGAACAAATTGTCACCAGTGGACCTGCTGCAGTTCGAATGCTTTCTGATTTTGTTCCTCTCTCGGTGAAAATTGCTCACATCTAATGCTTCTTTCTGACTTCACCATTTTATACAGATTTATTCTTGGGCTACTGCTACTAGTCCAGGTAACTAATGACATCTACAATAATAATCCGTCAATGCCAAAATTTTGGTTGACATGTAATATTTGTGAACGTATCCTTTGAATTTTCTTAAAGTGTTAGAATACGTTAATGTCAATAACAGTTTTCTTACTTGTAGTAGAAAAATTTTATATAACCAAGATAAAAAACACCACGTTAAAAGTAATTAAAGATTCTATTACTGCTTAGTACTTATTAGATCATGGAGTTAGGAATATATATATAATATATATATATATATATATATATATATATATATATATTCCTAACTCCATGATCTAATAAGTACTAAGCAGTAATAGAATCTAATAAGTAATGAGCAGTAATAAAAAATGGCTAAGAGGGACAAACAGGTGTCACAATTGCAACCTTGTTGTTCAGGCTGTCTCTCAGAGCAAAGATACAGCCATAATACAAAGGCAATTTCATGGAAGCATGGAGATCAGCAAAGCAAACAGGAAACAGCCAATAGCAAATAAATACATTTAACCTCTCTGACCTGTCCTCCCTGTAGAGGCAAGTTCCAAATGCATACATGTTTGGATGTATACACAAAACTAAGAAAGCAAGGTGTGAAGAGGCTGAAAGCAATATGTGTTACAGTCAGGCTGCAGCATTGTACCAGTCGAACCACATTATGTCCATCCTGCGTCTGAGACATTTATTAGGTGGAAAATGCTCACTTTCTATTGAGCACCATTATTCGTTCCAGGGTTATGGTCATTCCTTAGTGTGTGGCTCGGGGTAACATCCCATTCCTTTTGTACTGCTTGTTCAATGTTTAGAGTACTTGTGTGCACAAGTGAATTGGGGTGGTTGAATATACTGGGTTTATTATTAGCATTTCTTTGTGACAAAAAGCCAATAACGAAATTACTGCCATGTCTTTAAGTAACAGCAGGGTCAAACTGACAGATAGAATCCACCTTTTCTTTTACCTGCTAATTAAGTAGAAATAAACTACCTATGCAGGGACTTGATTAGCCAGAAGCAATAAGGGAAACTTCACAATGACCCCCATTCTTGCTGTTCGGAGGGCCACACTTGGTTCAATATCAGAGAAGACAACAATTATACCTGATGGTCCACACTAGTGGGGATAAGAGTATCACTAACCACTTAATTATGTGAGCTGGGAAAACAGATTTCTAGTGAGTAAACCCTATCTTAAGTTACTCAATACAGTAAGTAGCCGGTAATTAAAATGCATCAGCATTAAGAGAAATAAGAGAACACTCTGCTGGGCTTACTTACTGTTTTACACCTGGTTTCATCTCTGATTTATCTGATTTGCAGCTGATACACACAGAAAAAAAATTAAAGTGGCATTTGTAGAGAGTGAATGTGTAATTCCTAAAGTGTAACTAGGAGTCGTTGTCCACTTAGTCTGTTCCTCTGTTCCTTCATGTGGATGGATGGATATATTTAACATATTCCAATATTATGCATTTAAATAAGGGCTAAATGACTGCTGAATTAAGAAATTGCTGAATTTATAGTGGCGTGGAAAAGTACCCTGAAACTCCACTTTCACATTTTGTCACATTTCAACCACAAGCCTCAGTGTATTTTTTGGGGTCTAATGTCAGTGACCAAACTTAAAGTATTACATAATTGTGAAGTGGAAGGAAAAGTGTACGTTGTTTTCTTCTTTTTTTTTTACAAACTATAATCTGAAAAATGTGGAATGGATTTGAACCCAGCCCCCTTAACTCATATCCCTTGCATAAAATCCACTGTAACCTTTTCTTTCAAAAGTCACATATTTAGTGCCCATCTGTGTGCACAGAACAGCTAGTAGTTGAGCACCCCAAAACTCTGGCTTTTATGGAAGACTGGCAAAGAAGAAAGACATTAGAAGCACCATTTGCAGTTTGCCACTAACCATGTGGGGATCAGAGCAAACATGTGGAAGAAGGTGCTCTGATCTACATATTAGCTTATATGCAAAATGTTATGTGTGGTGGAACACTAACAGCACATTAACCTCCACACTACATCCCAATGGCGAAACATGGTGGTGGCAATGTCATGCTGTGGGCATGCTTCTCTTTAGCAGAGAAAGTGAAGTTGGGTAGCCTTGATAGAAAGATGAATAGAGCTTATGTTAAAAAAGTCCTGGAAGAAAACCCAGCAGAGGTTAAAACTACTTGAGGCTGGGGTGGAGGTTTACAGCCAAAGGTACAATGGAATGGCTTAGATCCAAGGATATTCATGCTATAGACATATTCACTCCAGACTTAAATTAATTTGAGAATCAGTAGAAAGGCTTGAAAACTGATGTCCATAGACAATTTCTATTCAGTCTGATGAACCCCAAAAAACTTGTAGCTTTAGTTACCAGATATTTAACCATCACTGTAAAATGAGCAAACACCATAGGCAATCATGGAAATAACTCAAATATGGCAAATGTTTGAATTTTTTGGGGGGTAAATATTCTAAAGTATTAACTTAGCTGCACAAGCAGTCAAACATGAAAGGCTTTCACCATGGGAGCACCTTCCCCATTTTAACCATTTCTTGCCTCAGATGAGCTCTAATTAAAGTAGCAGGTGTCTTCTCTTGGATGGGAACATCCCTGTGGTGCCACATTTCCTTTATAAAATTATGACTGACAGTCATAAATGAGATGATGACAGAGGATTAATTACACCATAGAACAATTTCTGCTTCAACAACTGGGCCTGTGATATCAGGAATAAATATGAATTGTTCCTCTGTGTTATTATACATACACTGGCAAACTTTTCTTACTCTGCTATAAATGAGAATAGAAAAAAAATGGATGTATGACTCAGTTGGATACGAAAAGCAGGGTTTCAGTGCCACAAAAAAATCTCCTGCTTTAATGCTGACCCACTTCTCAAAAGACAAGCAGCGTGGCTCACATGACAGGCAGAAAAACATGTTGAGCTCTTATGTCTTCTGACATGCATTCACACTGCATGACTACAGTATGTGTACTGTGCAATGCAAAGTCAAGATTTCTAACAAAGTAATACACTATCATCTCATTTTATTTTTAATAGAGTGTCATCCAAACACAGGAACGCTGACTTCTTTCTGTAATGCACTTCTTCATTCCTCTAAAAGGTAGGAAACGTTTCCCTTTTGTCTTACTAAAAAGTCTGTAAGGGTCTCTATTTTGGATCCAAAATATGTTAAAAAGACATATAGAAATTATTTCAGAGATAAAATCTTTCAGTGTTCCTGTTTACCAAACACGTCCAACGGTAAAGTTAACCATTTTTGTTTCTCACGTTAGACCAATGGTTCAACTGAAGAAGGCACTTGTTACAATAGTGACAAGAAACTCAACATTAACAGCAGGACAGGCCACTATGATTATCCTACTGATACCAAAGTCAATAAACACTTGCTGCTCCCAGTTGGAGACAAGCCATTGCCACAGGGAAGTTGCGAGATTAAAAGGTCTCCTGCACGATTGATAGGGAAAAGGTGGATTCAGCATGGTGTGCAATTGCACACACGATGCACACACTGTGTACCTTTGTTTAGCAGAGGTGTACAATATTTCTTTCAGAAGTTTTTTTTTTATTTCTGTGTGAATGTATTAAATCTTAAAGATTAAGGGGAAAACTTTAAGACCATTGTGTGAGTGAAATCCAGACTTTCATGCACTTTTAAAGAAGCAGAGATGGATTATTAATGAGGGTTTTAGTCAATACTTTATTTGGTTTATAAAATAGAAAATATGAATTTAAATGTTATCTTTAGGATTTTGGTTAAGAAATAGAAACAAATGAATTTTCTCACCTTGGTGAAATGATACATCTGTACTAGTCTCATAACTCTCATAACTCTGTTACCTGTGCTTTACTTAATCCTAGGCTAGAAACAGAAGATTCCCAAAGGTTGACTCTAGGAGCGGAGTAAGAAACTGAACACCAGCAATTGATTTTTTTTTTGTTGGTACCATATATTGTGCAGGAAAACAAAAATAACAGAGACACACAAGATATCAAGACAAATTACCATTCAAATTTTAAATCACAGTTCATCAGTTCAAATTCTAATAAGAATTATGCATATTATTTCAAGTCACAAGTTCAAGAGAAATCCAAGTCCAAGCAGCAATATGTGCCTCATGCAACATCCAGTTCAACACCCCAGCAGGCAAAAGTCCAAGAGGTTCAACAACAATAGAGGGGCAGATCTTCAGAGTTTATGTAGAAAGGCCTTGAGCAATGAGTTGCAAAGGGACAATGACTTAAAATGGTGGCTGTGAAGCCTCCTACTGGCCCAATCAGAGCAGGTGATGTTCAACAGATGAATTCTGGGCTGAGTAGAGCTTTAGGCTTTCTTGCCTTAGCTGTAGGTTCTAGCTCGCAATCAATACCTGGCCTATATAAAAAAAGGACCAGTATAAATCCATGTGCACATAATCCATCATAAACATCACAAATAAATAATACAAAATCCATACAATGAATGCATCGAAAAGAATCAAATATTGTACAACATACTAGATCAAAAAATAACCTTCCTTATAAATAATGTCTGGTTCACATTCATTATTAATCAATAGTATCAAAAATTAATTTCCAATAAAGAGTAATGCATGCTATTCACACAAATACATTTTGGGTGAATAGAATTGATACATAAATCCAAAATAGGCAAATAGCATTCAAAACTAAGTTTTTAAATACCCTTAAAATGTGTATCAATGTTAAACATTGGGCAGTAATATAGACTTCTTTACATAAAAAAATATTTGGAGAAACTGGCTTTAATATCCAAGGCTAACCATCCATACAATATAGATGGAATCAACTAGGCTAAGCTACCCCATAGAAATGAATGAGCTACTAGGCTAATGGTAGCACACTTACCAACTCCATGGTTTCTACAAAAAAACCTGGCTACTTTTTGCACAATCTGGTCCCGGTAGATGGCTCCTATAACCCGATAACACATGTATTTAGGACAGAACTTGATTTTGCAAAATAAGCGAAAAATCAACTAAAACATATCTCCAGCAAACTTTTCCAAGTGCCTCCCTGGCATCTCCCGGCAGTCATTACTTCCTGTCTATATAGCCTATTCATTGGCCTTCCACTGTCACATGATGATGTGACGTCAGGGCAGGGCAGTATTATATGCAAGGGTGTTTTTTCCTTAATAGGAGGAAAGCTAAAGTTTTTTCTTTTAACTTTACACCTGGATTACAGGTAGCTAGATGTTGCCAGGAGTAGTCTGACTGGGCAAATGATGAATGTATATACTGGATACATAACATTTATAGCTCATAGATTAACACAGAAAGACCTACAGCTGTGTTTGCAGCAAAATGTGAGAACAGGGGCATAGAGAGCTGAATATAAATACACACACTTTTTCAGATTTTTTTGTACAAAACAATCTGAAAAACATGTATTCTCTTCTTTCTCTTTCATGACCTTGCTTTAATTTTTGTTTATCTATCACATAACACAAGAACAAACATTAATACTTGTGGTCACATTCTGCCAAAATGTGAAAAAAATTTAAGTCCTTTGAAAACTTTTTACCATACACAATGTGTGTGTCATTGTTACTAACAGGAGTGCTTGTTTGCAACTCTGCATGGATTTGCTGCTGGTACAGGAATATGGCCATTATAAAATCACAATTGGACATTCCCACAGGTGCTGTTTCTGATTTAATACTACACACTAAATTTCCCCAGATAGCAGATTTGCTTTCATAGTACATGTATACATGTATTCTTGTGAAAAACTAAAAGATTTCTACCGCAAGCTTTTCAGGGCAAAATTGTTGAAAAGGACTGCTTCACCAAGTAGCCTACAAAAGAAGACCCCAACTCATTATTTAGCATTACTATAGCTTTAGCTCACCACTGATTTGCTTATAGTGTTGTGACCAAACATCATTCAATCAGGGGTTTTGAGTGAAAAGCATTTTGAAGTGAACAGTGAACATTTTCATTTTGAAGTTTGTGCAGTATACACTATGATCACAGCGGGATGAAACATGGCCTGCTTATTAAAAGAATAGGTGGGTGGAAGTATTCATAATTACAATGGTATGTGTGATCTTGATAGGCAGACACAAACAGTTGTTGAACTGATTGAAGAAAACTCTCTGCTGTGCATGGCAGTGAAATTAGAGTTGAAACTAGAGGCTTTTAAAAGCCTGAACATGTAATGTATCCTGATGCTCGCCTAATGTGTAATACTCTGTTTACTCTAGACGTCCATGGCCCCATACCTTTCCACCACTGATGCCTATGTAATCTGTGCCAATCTTAAAAGTCACCCTAATTAGTCTCATTTTACCAGACGGATTAAACTAGCCTTTGCATCGCAGGAACGTCTACATGCGACCTTGTAGCGGCAGTTTGCACAGCCCCTAGGGTCCTACTTAGCGCTTCCTCGTTTAAGGTTATTGACACAATGCTTTGGTGTTAGAAAGTCTTGAGACAAACAGATGGCATAATTGGCTTTGCAAGGAACCCTTTTTGAAGTCCCAAGGGTTCTAATGTAATTCCCATGATAGGGCTATTATCTATCATTGCGTTCACCTTCTTACAGCTTTATGCTCAAAGCTGCAAACAATCATGGTCAGAGAGGGAGAAATAAGGAGATGTGCACAGAGCGTTTGGTATATGATCCTTTTGATAGTTGATCTTTAGCAAATTATTCAATGCTCTTTTTCTCTTCAAAGATTCTCCAACCAGATATAAAGATTGGGTGGGGGTAAAAAATGCATCATTTGCCACTGCACTTCTACCCCCAGTGCCCTGGGTTTCCAGTATCGAATAACCATCCTTCAAGTTGTAGGAAAACAACACCAAACACATTGGTTCTTAGTAGAGAGTAAATGACTCTGTTGCAATCAATGTTATTTTTTCTCACATACTACACATTAGTTACTCCCACAAACAGCTGGTTCATGCTTTTAACAAGCCTGCATTTTAAAATCACTTTGTTGTACAGAAACACATACACGTAGTGTCTTGCTATCCTTACAGGGACCTTGCATTGACTTCTGTTTATTGCTATAGCCTAACCCTGACCCTTACCCTAAGCCTTACCCTTACCCTAGACCTAACCTAAACTCAATTCATACCTTAGTCCTAAACCATTAACCCACATAACCCAATTTCCCTTGTGTGGACTGGGCAAAATGTCCACACAATGTTGATGTCTCATCAGGGATTGGTACACATATTCACATGTTATATATATACATGCTCCCCCCCACACACACATGTCAAGATTAACAACTCATTTCAACATTAAGAGCACTTGTGCAGTAAATAACTCAGAAATTACATGTTACTCGTTTTATATATATGTAAAATATAAAAATATTATATATATATATATATATATGTATAGAGAGAGAGAGAGAGAGAGATACATACATATATGTCTATATATATATATATATATATATGTAACCCTTGAACTATTTCAGTTTTTGTAAGTGAAGTGGAGAAATAAACAGATACTAACACTAAAAGTGTGATATTCATTTGTGTTTAACTCCCTTTACTCTGATTCCCCTAATTGAAATGCAGTGCTACTTAAAACTAAGATGTTTGCACCGTCAGAATAAATGAAGAGCATCAGTTTTCAAGTCTCAATTCTCAATTATATTTATGTTTGGACTGTGAAAGGGTCATTCCATTGTAGCTCTGGCTGTATATTTAGGGTTACTATCCTGCTAGAATGAGAACCCCTGCCTCAGTTTAAAATATTTTGCAACCTCTAATAGATTTATTTGCTGGCTTACCATGAATTTCCCAACAACTGCCATTGCTTATCCTGTTGAAGAAAAGCATCCAAAAAGCATGATGCTGTCATCTGCATGTTTCAGTGTGGGGATGGTTAATTCCGGGTGATGTGCAGGATTAGCTCTCTGCCATACAAAGTGTTTTGCATGTATGCCAGAAAAATCATCTGTGCCCCTAACAGGACTGCAAACAGAGCATTTCCTGGCCTTCTTATTGCCACTGTTCCAAAAAGACTAGATTTGTAAAGTGAATGGCTAATATATGTACTGTCCACAAATTTTCCCACCTCAGCTGTGGATCTCTGCAGCTCCTCCAGACTTACCATGGGTATGTTACAGGGGTCCCCAAAGCTCGACCCAAATCTGGACCCAGAGAGCATTATGTCCGGGCCGCAAAGCATTTTCTCATTTACTATGTAGATAAAGACATTTTCTTCCTGCTGTCTCTGACCTTTCAAAAGTTAAACGGGCAGTTATCTGGGCCGGCGATATTCTGGTCCACGCTCCAAGCCAGCTGGTGGCAGTAATGCTCCATAACGTTGTATGCCAACCGCCAGAAAACAACAAAGAAGAAGAAGCTATGCGGTGTCCTTCAACGTGGGGTCAGTGGTGCCAAGTCTGCTTAATATAAACGATTTTGGGCTTGTTTTTTTCTAAAGTCACTTGCAAATCTTGTGAGTCGAGGGCTGCGTTTTTTTGGACTTGTTTTGGAATGTAAAGTTGCTTATTTGGGCTTGGCTTTCTTTCTGAGTGAAACCCCTTGATTATCTCCCAGCTCCCCACAATAAAGCAACACACGAGTCGTAGGTAGTTTGTCCTTTCCACGCCCCCGTTTCCTGGTAATCGCGCCGCCCACCCGAGTTGACTCTGCACCCCCCAAACACGCCAGAGCCCAGAGTGACAGCGTCAGAATGAGATACATAAGTGGGGAAAATAGGATTGCTGTATTGTAGTCCAGATAAATGCTAATTTTTACATATGTGATTTCTGACAAGGAAAGAAGATGTTTTTACACTGAGCCTGTTTGGATTGGCTCATGTGTGGCTTTTCTTTTAAACAGAGTTTAAAGAAAGTTTTTTATTCACTGTCTTTAATGTAATTTTGCTGTTATGTATGCAAATTCAAAGAATTTAAGTTTTTCGAAATTTTAATGGTTAAAGTGTTAGCGTAATTTTGCTGTTGCTTATGTATAATGCTATAATAATTGTATACGTTTATACCATTTACAAATGGCCTCTGTTTTACACAGTGTGGTGGGCTGCCTGTTGGGTTTGTTTTCTTAGAGCTGGTTTCTTTTTCTCTACTTGTTGTGTTTCCACTGACCCACTGACGACTGGAGCTATGGCGGCTAAAGCATCGCCTCCAGCCGTCAGTGTAGGGTGCTGTGCTGCTATTATCATTTTAGGAAAACACAAAAAGCCTTTCACTGACTGGGAAATTATCAAAGAGTCCATGGAAGCTGTGGCAGATACACCTCTGGATGGAAAAGGACAACAATTTAAGGAAAAGATTAGGCAAACTGCTATGCCTGCCAAAAGCACAACAAGGGAGAGGAGACCCGTTATACCAAGATGTACAGACCCAGTTCGACTGAGCCATTCAAAGTGCGTTTAATATTGGTACTTAAAGTGGATTTCACTTTTCTGTTCAGCAGATGATTTCATGGGCATAGGAATAATTGATCAGTAGTTTAAAAACAAAAACCCTACTGTTAAATGTTAAATGAAAATGAAAGAAAATGTTTTTGTCGGCTATGTAAAATGCTCGGACCCCAAAGTATTTAGTTGATAGAGGTAGTGGACCTCGTGCTATTTTAGTTGGGGACCCCTATGTTAGCCGCTTCTCTGATTAATGCTCTACTTGCCCAGCCTGAGGGTTTAGGTGGACAGCCATGCCTTTGTAGGTCTACAGCTGTACTATATTCACTTTTTTTCAGGTGATTGATATTCTGTCAAATTCCGTCAAAGTCTGCGGTTGTAACACTACAAAACCTTTGCAAGGCACTGTAGAGAACTTACAAAAGTTCACCATGGAGGTGCTTTATCTGTTGGAACAGAATCACTGGAAGATTACACTCACATTCCCAGCTTGCAAGGCCTTCTCTGTGGCTTTAATGGGATATTATTTCATCTGTGTCTTGTATCATTTCAAGCAAGGGCTGCTTTCTCTTCATCAAACTCTCTAGAACTGCTGTGCTAGGACACCTTTTCTAATTAAACCAATGTGCTGCTCACTGTACATTGCCACGCTTTGTTGCTGGCAGAATAATTGGCGGTATCAATTAGAGTCTAGTCATTGTATGCTGTCACACTGGCACACTTCACCACTCTCCGGGACTGTAGGAACAAAGGATCTGTAGCTTTACCTGGGTAAAAGCTTCAGCCAGTAATTTTCGAACAAATTAAGCTCCTCATTAACAGACACTCAAGTTGTTAAACACCAGCAACTTTGATTTTGTTGTGAAAGTTTTTCAGACACTCAGGGAGCTTTTGCTTGATATTTAATTAAAGTTGGCATAAATAAGACGTTATTCTTATTTTTACTTTTATCCTGTTGTCTTCTTCTTAATTTAAATCCTTTTGATTGCCATTTTTAGTAGCAAAATAATGTAAGAAATAAATGTTATAGATTTTTATTTTATTTTATTTTTTATATTTGCTGCCAAGGAAAAAAAAGCAATTTTTTGATTTCTTTTTTTCTTTCCTACAGAGTTACTCTTGACCTTGAGGAGGAATACTGCTGTGATCATTGTCTCCTTTATTTCCGCTCGTCTAGCATTCTGTGAGAAAATGGTCTGCTGCTCCAAGAGGCAATAAGCAAAGCTTGCTGGGCTGAATATTAGCCGTTATTTGTTTGAACTTGTCTGAGTGTGCAAGAGAGTGAGACACACAGGGAAAAGTGGTTTTATTTTACACTGTTCATCACATAAAGAATATTTATGTCTTAGTTTTTGAACATTGCACAAATACAAAAGTATTTATCTTGAAAATAAACTTTATTCCCTATTGACCATTATCTGTCTATTTCCTTCCTTCCTTCCTTCCTAATTTTACAGTGAATGTAAAGGATTGGAAAACTGAATTCTGAAGATGCAACAAGAAGATTTCAACAAATCCAGTCACGGTAAAATTTATCATTTTCAGTAATTATATTCTGGGCAATGTTTTATGGCTTCAGTGTAATTACTTTTCCATACTGTAAAAACAATAAAACCACAGAGGCAATTCTTGGAACTTTAGCTAGCAGAGCTCCCAGAGCAGACCCATGACGCAATTTAAAACGTGCCAAAAATAGAGAATTATTCAAGGTTTTTTTGAAGACATGCAATGTTGAGATGAATTTATTAATCTTAAACAGATTAACAGTATGATCTTGTTACCTAAATTTAGGTTGTGTAATCCTTCCAGATCTGCAGCTTCCAAACTGTGTAATCAATTCATGGTTAGGTTTATATACCACAAAAAAATATTTACACTCACCAGCCACTTTATTAGGTACACCTTGCTAGTACCGGGTTGGACCCCCTTTTGCCTTCAGAACTACCTTAATCCTTCATGGCATAGATTCAACAAGGTACTGGAAACATTCCTCGGGAAGTTTGGTCCATATTGACATGATAGATCACACAGAGTGAGATTGGTCCCCTCACATCCATGATGCGAATCTCCCGTTCCACCAATCCCAAAGGGCTTATTGGTTTTGAAAGCGGTAATGTGGAGGCCTTTTGAATTCAGTGACTCATTGTATTTTCAAGAAACCAGTTGGATGTTTCATGTTTTATGACATGGGGGGTTTTACCCTGCGGAAGTAACCACCCAGAAGATGGTTTTACACTTGGTCAAAAAGGGTGACTGGTCAGCAAAAACTCGGGAGGTGTGGCGTTGACACGATGCTCAATTTGGTACTAAGGGGGCCCCAAAATGGCAGGAAAATATCCCCCACACAATTTCACCACACCACCCCCGAACCGTTGAAACAAGGCGGGGATCCTTGCTTCATGTGTCAACGCCAAATTCTGACCCAAACCTCCGAATGTCCAGCAGAAAATCGAGACTCATCAGACCAGGCAACATTTTTTTTAATCTTTTATTGTCCAATTTTGGTGGCCTGTGCGAATTGTACCGTTTTTCCCGTTCTTAGCTGACAGGAGTGGCACCCGGTGTGGTCTTTGCTGCTGTAGCCTATCCCCCTCAAAGGGTTTGACGTGTTGTGCTTTTAGAGTGCCTTCTGCGCCTTGGTTGTAAAAATGGTTATTTTGAGTTATTGTTGCTTTTATCAGCTCGAACCCGTCTGGCCATTTTCCCCTGACCCTTTGGGATCAAAAAGGGGATTTTGGGCCCACAGAATGCCGCTCGCTGGATATTTTCTCTTTTTCAACAATTCTTTAAACCCCTAGAGATGGTGACAAATGCATAAAAAACCCCCGGTAGACAGCTTTTTCTGAAATACTCAGACCAGCCCGTCGGGCCCACCCAAAAACCTTTGCCACTTTCAATTTCATTTAAAATTTCACCTTTTTTCCCCCCTTTCCCGGGATGTTTCGGTTAAAAACTGCAGCGGGGATCGTCTTGACCATGTCTACATGCCAAAATGCTTTTGATTTAAATGCCATTTTGTTTGGGCTGATCAAAAATTTTGGGGAACGAGCGGGGGGGGACGGGGTTGTATAAAGGGGACGGTAGGAAGTGTTAAAAATACACAAAAAGAATTCCTCCCATGTATCTACTGTTTTCCACCTGAGTTCAGGTTGCTGGAGTGAGAAGTCCAAGAGGAAAAACAGACATCCATTATTATCTAAAATTTTTCCCAAGGTCAGTACGGGTTTACCTGGGTGTTCCCCGGACAGATTTACAAAAACAGTAAAAAAAGGTTTTCCCCTCTTACAAAATTTTTTCTGTTTTTGCTTTTAAATTAAAGTTTTTGATCTTTGCCCAAATGTTAAGATTAGATAAGGATAACCCAAATAATGCAAAAAATAACTGTTTTCAAATGATAATGTTACTTTTATTAAAGAAAAAAAGTTATTCAAATCCCGTGTCAAAAAGTAATTTTCCCCTTTGTTAAAATGGAATTAATTTAATAAATATTTAAAAAAAACCCTTTTTACAAGAAAAACAGGCCGGAATTACGTAGACCTTAAAATAAGAAACATATTAAATAGAAGCTGTTTGACAGCATGAAGGTGTCTAAAAAAATATGTATCTTCTGTCTCTTAAATATGATGCATGAGTACTTGCTTCTATACATAATTTATTCATTTAGATTTTTTTTTAACAGGAAAAGATTAAAATAATCAGGCCTGACTCAATACAGATACTGTTTTTCAGCAGGTCTGCATTCTGCAGAACATGAAAACACAGACTTACATTACTATCACACACAACCTGTAAGGGATGAATTTTAGCAGCAAAAAGTAGCTATATTGTTGTTTCATGCAAATTAGCTCCTACTCTGCTCTGCCAATGGTTCAAAAGCTCATCTCAAAGCACACCACATTTTGTGTATCTACTCAGCTCGGTCAGCTGGCTTAGCTTCTCCTCCATACCAACCCATCTATTGTCTTTCACACATCATTTAATAGTATAAATATCTTCATCAAAAAACCCTGAAAAAAACTACTTTGTAGCATCCGTAGCCAAAATTACATTCACTAAACATAACAGATTAATTAACTTTAAGATTTGGCGTTTACCTTTTTTGTATGTTGTAGACACAGCTATAACCTCATAAACAAACCTTTATTTCAGCTTCTGAGCCTTAAACATTGTACATCCTATTCTGATTGCTATTATACTGGCATATGAGCCTGTCTAGACACTTTATAGCCGATTGTATAGAAACTAATGTAATCACATCTGTAAGCATGCACCTCACTTCTGGTAACATTACTCAGACATGTTCAAATAAGTAGAATAAAAGGAATGACTCTGTTCAAATTCAGTTTAATATATAGAACCAACTGCCAACAAAATTAATTTCAGGACACATTCAAAAAAATGTCACAGAGCTTAATTAAATTAAACCCATGTTATTCCAGTCAAACCACTTACTTCAATACCTAGTATGGTAACATAAAAATATATGATTGATATATGATTTTTTTTATAATTTAATATATTGCTTATTAAGATCACAATCCCATTTTTGAATAGTGTTCAATATACCAGTACCATGGGCGCATATTAATTAATGAATTCTGACTTTCAGGTTCATAAGAAATGTCTCCAGATCATCATACACAGCTGTTTCTGTAAATTGTGAAATTTTAGATATAACAAAATGATGAACCTGGAGAAAGCCTGCTTTTTATTTGAGTGATTACCTATGGGACTGGCATTAGAGACCTATACCTACCCTGTCTGTGGGCAGCTGTAAAATCCTAATTCTTAGTCTATGTTTCTTACCATGCCAAATGCATTTTGAAAAAGCTATTTCTACATCATGAGAGACTGTCTGGGTATAATATTGTAGGGAATATAATAGGTGAGGCAGGATGTTTTCATTTTAATTAGGCTTCCCAGCTCCATAAGAGATACAGTCACATTGTGTCATCTATCTAATCTATTTTTGTTTCTGTTAGAAGTCTTAAAGATTTGGTGAAGTTCTTTGCGCCAATATGTGAAATTGTAGGAGGACCATTTAAAAGAATATCTTGTACTTGTAGGGTTAACTGGGTCACCAAGAGGCAGAACCCCTGATTTTCCTAAATTAATTCTGTACCCTAAAAAATTACTAAACTCACAGATGAGGGGCATAATAGCTGATATTGATCATAAGGTTTTTAATAAAAATAACAGAATATCCTCAGCATATTGTCCTATTTTATAAATGCTCACAAGGGCCTTGAGGAGACAGAGGACAACCGTGACTCGTACCTCTTTGCAGTGGGAAGGCTGATGACTGTACACCGTTTATTATAACACGAGCCTCTGGAGAGTTGTAGATTGCTTTGATCCATCCAATAAACCCCGACCCTAAGTCAAATCTTTCTAATACGATAGATATGCTCACTCTCTTATGTTGAATGCCTTTTCCCCATCTAAAGATATGACAAAAGCTTTGTAATTTGTCTGGTTTGAATATTGTATGATATTTAAAAATTGTCTAACATTAGTAAATGAAAGTCGATTTTGAATAAAACCTGTTTGATCACGGTTTCTAAAAAAATGGGAAAGGGCCCTTCCAGTCTCATCTAGCAACTCAGAGAGTACCTTAGTGTTGACACTGATAAGGCTGATTGGCCCCTATTATCCGCACATATCTGATAGTTTGTCTTACATTAAAATGAATAAAATATTGGCCTGTGGAAGTGTTTAGGGGAAATGTCCATTTTTAAAGAAATCTTAAAACATACCAATCAGTAGTCTGACAATTAGGTGACTCAGCTTTCATAAAATTCTAAGATGGGATGACAACTGTTTTTATAGCAGCCATAAAAACATTCCAGATGAAAAGTGAAATCTATAAAAGTGGGGTGAGCTACTCTCAGTTATCATACAGTTCTAAGTCACAACAAAATAGATGGCCCTTGTTTTTGACTGCAGTAAGGATCCTCATCTTGTCCGCCAAATGTTTTGAGGGTCAGTTTTTATCTTACCCCACCTAGTTTGGAAGTCCAACAGAATGGACAGCCAGCTCTCAAAGAGTCTCAGAGAATCTGGACCTTCTGTGTATTCTTTTAAATTTAGGATGACAATGTTGTCTCTGCAGCTCAGACCCTCCAAATCCAAACTTTTCTTTGTGTGCTCTCGTATTTTAGTCTCTGTATAAGCCAGTGTGGTTTTCAAACCTGCCATGGAGTTTTCTGCATTTGACAGACAATTTTTAATCTCTGAAATACGTTTTCAGTTTGTTTCCAGCTGTGCTGATATGTTCTTCAGTGATATTAGGGGCTCATCAAATTTGTGTCCATCATAGCAGATATTTTGTCAATAAAGTTCTTGGATATCTCCACAATGAGGGCATTGGCATCCACAGATGTAATTGGAATGGTGGCTATGCTCATTAGCATCCCCTCCTTCACTTTTGACTTCTCAGGTGATTTGCAGCTCTTGTGAGACACATTTTAATAAAATGTTATTAGAGTATATCTCGTTGGGTTGCAATGAAAAAGTAGCGATAAATAAGAATAAAATGTTCAGTAGCAGCGGGACCTCAGGAAAGACTGTCTGCTCAGTCTGACAGCATCACATGAGAAAATCTGCATTACAGATCAGCAGTAGGTATGGTAAGTAAATAAGCCCAGTAATGCTATTGTCAACAACACAAGTGTCAGCATCAGAAAAATCTAAGTGCACATTTACAGCAAACTACTGTTGATTAAACATGAGCAGGCAATGATAGCCATATTCTGGTTCAGGCAGAAACATTCTCTGCAAGCTGTGGGCAGACCTTACCACACTTGCCCACACAGAAACAAACCACGCTCAATTACATGAAGCACAATGTCACACATATATATACAGCTTGTGACCGATTTAATGCCTAACCACTTACTTTATGAAAGCAAAATGGAGTGGTGCTTGATTCATTGCATTTTTTCAGTTTTGTCTATAAAATATCAGATTTATAGGGAACAATTCAAGCAGATTCTTTTCTTTGTGTGATGGAGGCTGTATGTATATTCATTCCCAAACCATGGAAAGAGTAAAACAGAGGTTCTTGGGATGAATTTGGAAATGTAAGAAATTGTCAGAAAGATGCAAAAGAGCTGAAGGTACTCTGTTTAAAGGTAGGTCCGTGCTGTGAATCTCTGCAAACAGCATATTTTATTCCATAGACACAGTCAAATCTGCATCACAAATGAAGCCACACTAACATAGAAACATAGCTGACAAAAATAAGTCAAAAAAAAAATACAGCCATAACAACTTACAATGAAATTGTGCAAACTAATAGATAAAGTTATTAGGGCTCAAACAATTGCTCAAGTGGCTCGATTAACTCTATGGCAAAGAAAACCTTTCAATGCTTTGTAAATTTCCACTGACTGCATACCTTTGAGTTCTCCTGATCTATTCACCGCTTCACCAACTTCCATACCTTGTTGTATCTCCCAATGTCATCGATTCCTCTTTCCATTTTGTGCCAATAATACTGTTTCCTATACCACGCATTAAAACAACTGCATATCTGTTTATTTTGCTTTTTAGTTGAAGTATTTTGATGAGAATTTTAAAAATGCCTAAATGTCACACGCAATTTAATTTAATTGTGTCTCATTTTCTGTTTAATTTTGTATTACACATTTATTTGGCCTCTGAACCTCATTTTTTCAGAGTTTCATCAGAGTTCTGATGAAAATTAAAAAGAGAGATCATATTTCCCCTACTTTAGCTTCCCTTCATTGGCTCCCTGTTAAATGCAGAATATAATTCAAAATTCTCCTCCTCACATATAAAGCCCTTTAATGATTTTTGCTCCATCAAAATCAGAGATCTGATTTTTTTCTATACGTTCCTAACAGAGCACTTCGTTCTCAGACTGCAGGTTTACTGGGGTTCCTAGAGTCTCTAGAAGTAGAAAGGAGGCAGATCCTTTAGTTATCAGGTCTCCTGTGGAAACCCCGCTCCCCGTTTAGTCCGTGAGGCAGACACCCTGTCTACTTTTTTAAGGCTAGACTTAAAACTTTCCTTTTGATAAAGCTTATAGTTAGAGTGGCTTAGGTTATCCTGAGCTATCTTCCTATTTTACCTCCGTCTTCTTCTCCCCTTATGGATGGAGTAAGGGGAGTCAGGTTTAGCCTAAACCCGGCTCGTTATGGTTGAGGTGCAAACACACCCCCCATTTTTGCTACCTGTATTACCCCCCCTCTTTTCCAATGGTTATGGTCAATCTGAAAGAGAAAAGGTATCCCAATGTTTTTGGTTTTTTAGTTAAACAATGACCATCAGTGGGTCTAGATGGACAAACTGCCTACTTTTAAGGCTAGGCTTAAAAACTTTCCTTTTTGATAAAACTTATAGTTAGAGTGACTAGGTTATCCTGAGCTATCTCTGTAGTTATGCTGCTATAGGCTTAGGCTGCTGGAGGACAGAATGACCACTTTCCCCCTCTTCGCTACATTCTCACACTACTCTTCAATTTTGCATTATTTGCTGTTATTTCAGTTTTTAAATTTTGTTCTCTCTCTTTTTTTTCCCTAGAAGCTACACCTGGCCTGTCTCTGTGTCTACCTGTAACACCTTTCTGGAGAGGGGCATCGTCCGAGCTTCTGCTGGGCAACAACTTAATGCTCACCCTCTACGATGATCCACATGGCCCTGTCTTTCAGTGTTTAACCCTTTCTCTCTCCTAGACATAGCTACTGACTGAGCTTTTACTGTAACTAACTCTATGTGCTCTCCTCAGACTCTAACATTGAGAACTGGCTCGGAGTTTATCTGTTCTTTCTTTCTGGGTGAAACGACTAAAGGAGCTACATCCATTAACATTTATTTTCCTTCCCTTAGAAAGTACCCTGGATCAGTGCTTCTTGGGTTTTCCTTGGGTCTCTGCTCTGTTCTCTCTAACCCCCCAGTCGGTCGTGGCAGATGGCCGCTCACACTGAGCCTGGTTTGCTGAAGGTTTTCCTGTTAAAAGGGAGTTTTTCCTCTCCACTGTCGCTACATGCATGCTCAGTATGAGGGATTGCTGCAAAGTCAACGCCAGTGACTGTCCACTGTCTCTACATGCTCATCCGGGAGGAGTGAATGCTGCAAGTCACTGACTGGATGCAATCTGCTGGGTTTCCTTAGATAGACAAACTTTTTATCCAATTTGAATAAATAACAGAATCTGGGTGCACTGTTCAATGATTAAGATTAATTGGAATGTATGTACCTGACTTTTGTGAAGTGCCTTGAGACGACATGTGTTGTGAATTGGCGCTATATAAATAAACTGAATTTAGAGCACCTAATTCTTATGAAATATAAATGATCACATCCCCTGGACCAAAATAAGAGACCTCCTGCTAATAGACATTGTTTATCGAAATATTCTGCTGTTGCTAATAGCTAGTGTTTTTAAAAATGTAATCTTAAAACAAATGTAATGTAATTCCAGTGAGATATTTGTACAAGTGCTGGAAAAAAAAGCTTCTTTGTTACACCACATATATATGCAAATACTGGAATAATCAATGATTTATTCAAGAACCCACAAACTAAAATGCAAGATATGTAACTTAATTAATTACTTAAGTCAAAGTGTGTGAGCAAGGTAGCAGTATTATGTACAATGGGTTTAAACAGCAATATACTTCCCTATTTGAAGTTTGTGGGCTGATGAGGAGAACCTGCTTAATCCAGTTTATAAAGCCATAAGCTTTAAAGACTTCTCACAGAATTTCAGAACAGAAAGACCATCCATCCATCCATCCATCCATCCAACCAACCAACCTCTTTAAGATTGGGTTGAAGAGCTAGTCTCTGACAGTCATGGGATGAATATGCAAACAGAGCCGTAGCATGTGCAAAAACAAAGATATCAGTCAAAGGGTATCAAACATGCATATTAGCACAACTATTGGTTGAGTTCTAAGGAGGCAGTATAGCCTGTAAAACCAACACCAGAGCCACAAAAAAGAAATGAGGAATCAATGTTCCAATACCTGCTTAAGAATTTGGAGGATAAAGATCTGTTTCACGCCACCACTTGTACCAAAGCCCCACTGCTTCATCCAAATCCAAGTCACAACTGGGTTGGAGTATTTTAAAAAAAAATCCCAGCTGACTTTCCTTGATAGACTTGGCAGCTTAATTCTCTGATAGAAACACCAAATGCTCCACTCCAACATTTCAATAACTGAGACCATAATCTCAACCAGCCACTCCAAAGATGTTCTGTCAACCACAACAGTCCAACAACCTCAAGGTAACTCCCAAAGGTGACATATATGACCTCCATTGTCAATATGGTGGCTAGAATTAGGAGGTGCATCTAGCATACTGCGATTTGTCTTGCTACCATTCATCAATATCCTCAATCTGGGCCTGCAGTTTTGTGATGGGTATTACAGTTTTTACATGAGGGGCCTTCGGAAAATATAACTTTCCTTATAACCCTTATGCATTTAAGAGGATGACTGGCTGCACATTTATGAATGTTATTATGACCTATATAATATAGAGATAGTGACCAATAGACAAAGGTAATAAGCTTGATCAAACTGACAACAGAACATGTGTCCCTTAATTGCTACTCACAGTGCAAGTATCATACACCTTGAACAAGGTGCTACAATCCAGCACTCTGTTCTGGAATTAAGCCTGGTAAGCACACTGTACAGATGCCAAAAACAAAATAAATTCAATAAAAAACATTTGTCAGTAAGGGCTTACAAACAAAGCTTAATGAAAAGGACTCTTTTAAAGACTATTGAAGGAAAATGCATAAGAAATTCAATTCATTAAGTAGATATGACAGAAGGGTTTTTTTTACACAATGTTCCTCTACAGTGTGCTGTTTTACCCAATTATTTTCTTCACTGCAATATCATACAAAAATCATTTTTACAAATGATGCGCTTCAGGTTCCTTTCAGTAACTTTATAGCTCGTTTATGGAGACAGACACACACTTTCTGTATTGTGTTCCATCCTCCTATTTCTAATCCCTTTAAACCATCAATGTTTGACATGGAATCAGCTCAAATATCATTACAGCCAACCTTGGATCCTAGTAATATAGTTTTTAGATAGTATAGCTCACCAAGTACTGTGGGGAGAGATGACCTTCATATACCAATCCCTTGCACTCAGTGTAAAAGCAGAGTCTCACCACAACAGCATACACAATATAAGACTAAAACCCCTTGGCAGGAAAATTGTGGCCACCATTGAAAATAGAAAAACATCTCAAATCTACTTGTAAAATCCAACAAACACCAAGACATAGCAAAGCTATCGGAATCAGCAGATTTGCAACTTGATTGGTTGGCCCTGACCTGTAACTGGCCGGTCAGAAATTCAAAAAAACCTGATCACTGCCCACCAATCTCTTGAGTGTGGAGGATGTTACTGAGTGAAGAAGACCCAAAATTCGTTTTTTAAAGTTTTTCACTTACCTTTTTACTTAATTATGTGTTTAAAATAAAGTCAGGGTAAGAACAGAGATATAAACAACTTTTTAAACAAAAACTGTGTTTTCTACATGTCAAGACATGTTTGCTTTTCATTCAGGCTGCGAGAGACAGCAACACTTTCAACAGGTAATAGAAAGGCTGAACATATTACAGCAAGATTTAAGATTCTAGTCTCAAATGGGAACTCCATAATCATTTTGTCTTCGTTTCAAAAAAGTAAAGTCTGTTTTACACAGAATGCTCATACGTGTCTTGTGACATTGACTTTGCTCCTGATATTAATGATGAATAGCAAAATATGTTAAATGCTGTTCTTCCGTCTTCCAAATTAATAACTCCTAAAGAGAAAATATCAAAATCATCTGAAATTGGTAACGGCGGGTACAACCTGCAAAAATTGGTGAAAAGCAATAGCAACAGGGTTATGATGAGTGCCTCTCTAGCAAAACTTTATTGTGTTTTTCTCCTTTAAACCAAGATGCAGATTTCTGGACCATCAAAAATGAGCTGCAATGATCATAACAAAGCAAGTTCTGAATAAATACAGCAATGAGTGAATAATGAAAATGGCATCCCATTAATTAAGAAAAACACATCGATTTTCTGTTGTCAGTCCTGTGAAATGAGGTCCAAGTAGAAACAATTACAACAGCCATTCTATATTTCAGATTAATGGCAATTGATTTTCCTTTTATGGGACCATTAATGCCTACATCACAAGCAATAGAGATGAATTCCCTCAGGAAGCCTTCATATCACCCCAATAATGCAGCATATACATATACACATACAAAAAAAGTTGTTTTAAAATAAAATATTTGCAGATGAGTGCCACTGAGTGCTCAGATAGCAGCTATGCTCATGTTACAGAAGAGCTTCTTTGTATTTTCATATGCATGCATCCATCAAAACAGTACATAAGTACATGACCTGTTTCCATGGCAACTGCACTTGAAAAAAACATGGGTAAATAAAATGTTTAGACAAACACATACATCAGTATTTTAAGTGTGGTGTTACATGTTTAGAATATTTTAGTGGGACACAGCTATATCCCCTGTCAATAACCCAAACTTAAAGAAAAAATAAGAATGTTTTATTTGAATGTTAGTTTGCATACTACTGGAAGCACTCTGTACTCAAACATGTACTCTTTAAAGGAATTACATTTCTCACTTACATGTGTACATGCATGCATGTTTTCCAAGAGCTACTACAATACCAGGAACATTATGCTTACCACAGAGCTGGACCTTGTAAATGCTTTGCATGGCTTTTGTATCCATTTCAAAGCTGACCTTGGATACTTGTTTTGCTCTTTGCTCAGAGAGACATGGGTCTACTTTGCCTCAGCATATAAAATTTCTGTTATCTTAACAGCCATATCGACAGAATCAACAGTGGGGGATATTCTTCCATATCCCTTTGAAAAACAATACATTGACTGATTTTGTTTAAAAGGTCAAACTTTCATCTTAGTTAAAAGGTATTGGTACTAAGCTTGATTAAAAAGTGAAAATTTATGGACATATAAGAACTGTACTAATTTCATGCTGATTTAAAACTATACCAAGCCAGCAAAACACGAGGAATGGCAATTTATTTAGATATGTTCTTTGTCATGTAAGCAAATCTGTAAAACTGAAGAATGGAAACTCTAAACTTTTAAAAAATATTATTTTACAAAGAATGGAATTTCTGGTGAGAAAAAAATTAGGACAGCCCCATATGTATTCCAACTTAAAATGGCTGAAATGAAATAGGTGTATCACATTAGGAGTTTGCTCTTTTCATAGCATTTTTGAGTTTGGTGTGCTGGGGAGGGGGGATAGCGGGGACATGGTGTTGCTAAACCAAGCAAGTTTACCCCAAGAGCACCCTACAAGAGGCTAAAATGCTCCAAAAGCCCTAAAATGTCATCACAGGACCTGCAGCATGTTATTGCTAGTGTTGATATAAAAGTGCATGCCTGTACAATCAGAAAAAGACCACACAAGTTTACCTAGCATGGGAGGGGTGCAAAGAGGAAACTCTAACTTGCTAAAGACAACACAAAAGCCATACTGATGTTTGCCAGAGAAAATGCAGAAAGAGACGGATGTGAAAGAAAGAAGTTTAATTTTTTTGGGAATTTCTTGATACAGCAGGACCTGCTCAGCTCACCGTGGAATCCATCATGAATTCTACGGTGTATCATGTATCATTAAGGAAAATATGAGACCATCTATAAAAAACATAAAAAACATGCAAGTAAATCCATTAAGGACTGGCCAACAACTAAGAAAAAGGAAAGCCCAGAGCTTGTTTTTTTTTTCATTTGAGTTGCTGCACAGGCAATGAACCGCTTAAACTGCTGAAAGTATTGAGTTGGGCAAACTTTCCAAAGATTGATGCCAGAGAATGTTAGATGGCTACAAGAACCCTCTCACTGATGTTAATATCAGCAAGCAGGGTAAAACTGCTACTAGGGAGTATGGTGTTCTAACGTTCCCTCAGCCAGAAAACACGTTTTGCATAGATTTTTTACTCAAAGATTAAAACATTTGTTTCAGTTTTTTCCCATAATTAAATCAATTTATTTTCCAGAGGTTAGTAAAAAAATAGACATGAATATGTGAACATTTAAAAATTAAACTGAATATTTAACTGGGTTGCATGGGATGCATTTGCAGAAAGCCTTCAACATGCCCTTAATTAAGCTAAAAAATGTATTTCAATACATGCAATTTTTATGACCATGAAATATTGTGATCAAACTACTGTTTATTCAGAAGCATATCAGAAACCATCATACTGCTAATTTACCACTCAATAAGCTTTTAAAATGATCCATAATTAATCCATGACCATTTGTAACCTTGGAATATAAACTAAAAGTATTAATATTTGCATGGATTTTTGTCTATTTTCTTTCTTTCTTTTCTTTCTTAGAATATTACATAGGGGTAGCCTTGGGCTTAAAACAGATTCCAGCTAAAAAGATGGTATCTAATGTTTTGATGTTTATTCCCTGAAATGTAAACGACAGGGTTTAAAAATTTGTAGATTTTGTCTCACCCTTGACTGTGTGATGTGCCATGAGCGCATGTTTTCCTATTTCTTCGCCTAGTGGGGTGATCTGCATCTAATAACGTCATTGTGGGGAACTTCTATGGCGTCACATTCCTGCCAAAAATCAGGGGAACGTATTAAGCAATCACAATAGCGCATCTTTTAATCGAGAGAGCACATAGCTCTGATCGTGGGTGTGCACCTTTATTCGAGACCCTTTGAACGCAGCACGGCGAGCAGTAAAACGCCCCCTGCACCCATCTGTTCGTTCTCGAAGAAAAATTATGCTCTCTCGCTCTGTTTAGTGGGCGTATTTGTCAGTTGGGGGCAGAAACTCTCGAAAAAAATTACAAAAAAAGGCCACTAGTGCCGCAAAAAAAAGTACAAAAAAAAAAAAAATGTTTTCAACATAACAGCAGATTGTAACAGCAATATTTGCTCATTATTCCCATCACTCAGCCATGGACCCATGGAAAACATAGTTCCCTGATTATCACTGGAGGGGTATTTAAGAAGGAGGCTGCCAGCAACTCATCCCCAGTTTTTTTTTGGCTCTTCGACTTGACTCCAGGTCCTTTACTCTCTTGCTGAATCGGATGTGCTTCGATGGATCTTCAGGGTTGTTTTTTTTGTTGAATTAAACAACTGAACGTGACTCTGTCAAGTTAAAAGATAAGGACTAATATTAATGGTTCAGAAGCATAAATTGAGAAATGTAAGAGAAGATGTAGGTGAAAGAAAAGTAAAACCACGTCGGTCGTCTGTAAGTCGGCATCGAGGGATCACACAAGATACCATCAGGAAATCTCGTGGATTAATTAAAGAACTTGTGACGAGAAAAACGGCAGGTAGGCATGGCTGTGCTGTGAATGGACCAGAGTGGGACATTAGTACAGGTAATGAGAGCGAAGGGAGTAGTGAAAATTTTGATAGTGAAAGGATGAGTCCAAAAAGAGTAAACTCTTCAGCGGAGGCAGGTACAGGAAAGAAGGGAAAGGGGTTAATAAACTGGGGCTGAATCTGAAGAAGAAATGTGGAGGGGGAAGATAAAGGAGTTTAAAGTAACGGTCAGATTTAGTGATGAAAAAGTGGTCTGCAGTCCAATCCAGTTAAACTTTCTACTATTCTAAAGAATCAAGGGGGAAAATTGGTGACTGCAAAAGTTCTAAGAGATAGAAATTTGATGATTATTTGTAATACAAAGAACAAAGAGACAGAGCATGTAGGATGAAAGAAATAGGAAGGTGGAAGGTGTCAAGTGGTGAGCCACATAAAAGAAGGAGGAAAATGGCAAAAGGAGTGATTGTGGGGAATACTGGCTGATGTCTCAGTTGATGAAATCAAGTTCAATATCAGAGGAGGGAGAAATTAAGGAGGGTAAGAAAGGACTTTCAGACTTTTAAAAATGGGGAGAAAAAAGGAACAGTGTGAAAAGCATTTTGTTGGAATTTGTGATGAGAAAAACTTCCCACAAAAGTAATAATTTGGGATACATGACTTATAATGTAAAGAGAGTATGTCGCCAAGTACTCGTTGAGGTGGCGTTTATAATGCCAAAGATTTGGCCACACGGCTCAGACATGTAAGGGAAAAAGAAGGTGTGGCCCGATGTGGAGAAGATCATGAGTATGAAACAGTGCAATAAAAGCTGCAGTGTGTCATATGGGGGCTGTGATGTAAAGAAGAGGGAGGTGCAGGTTCAACAGACTAGAGTACGAACAAAATCTCATACGCAGAGGCTGCAAAGTGATAAACAAAAGAAAGAAGTTCAGATGGAAAATAGGATGGGGGTAAAGGTAAACCCAACAATGAAAATAAAGTATATATGGAGTAAAAAGATTAGTGACATTTTATTGCAGGAGTTATAAAGCACAAGATGGAAATAAATTTCGAAAACAGAGAGAGATTAATAAATAGTGAAAAGCAGCAGCAAATCATCTTGTGGTATTCATGACCAACCTGGGGAGGAGTGAGGATGACTCTCAGTGTGGGGGGGCTCAGGCTGATCAGTGAGGCAGCTGGATAGGATAGCTAATTATATGGTCTTGATTCTACACTGGAATGCAAGAAGTCTAATTATCTAATGGTCAGGAAATTAAGCACCTTTATTAAATAAGTTAGTTGATTCCCAGATGTGATATGTATACAAGAGACCTTAGTAAAAACCCCAATTAGATTTCAGAATTGTAAATTATATGACTATAAGATGTGATCGGGGAGAAGGTAATGGAGGTGGCTGTGCCACTTTTCGTAAGAAGACTTGTCCCTACAGAGTGATTAAGAGAGAAAATGAAGGGAGATTTTTTTGTAGTGGAGATCTGGATTAATGCAGAAACCATGTTATATAATAAATTATTATAATCCATGTGAAAGATTTAAATCTAAACAACCTGAAGGGAATTCAGGGTCAGAAAAGAGAAATAAAATGATTTGTGTGGGACTTTAAGCTGCATAGCAATTTATGGAATGGAGCCCAAAGAACAGATAATAAAATGAGACATAATAGAACAAGCTTTTGGAAGACCATCACTCGGTGTAGTGTAGAATGACGGGAGAGGAACAAGAATAGATGGTTCACACAGGAAACTACTCGGCAATAGATTTAACTTTAGTATCAAGAGATTTAGCTGGAATATGTGAGTGGGAGATAGTGCAGGAAACAACAATTGGTGATGATCATTTTCCAATTTTGTGTAAGATCCATACTAATAAAGAGATATGAGAGTGGAGGAAGAAGGCAAGGGAAGATGGTTATTTGGTGACAAAGCTAAAATGGGATAGTTTTTAATATCTATGTGAAAGACAAGTGAGGAAGTTAATTTAAATTTAGATGTAGAGGATGTTGAAGCGAAAAATTAGGGAAATTATACTAAGGGGCAGCAAAATTGACAATTCCATATGAGTAATGGGTAAGATAAAAAGAGGATAGCGTACCATGGGGTGGGACACCAAGAGTGTGGTGAAGCTGTAAAAGAAAGGAATCGAGCTTTTTAGATTATTAATGAAAACCATAATTCTGAAAATTTAATTAAGTATAAAAGAGGCTCAGGCACAAGGTTAGAAAAGTTATTAAAAAAGCAAAGAAGGGGATAAATGGAGGAATTTTTTGTGAAACAATAGGAAGAACAACACCTATAAATAATGTATGGGAGAATGATTAAGAAAAATGAGAGGTAAGAGACAGGAGAGGAACATATCCAATTTTAAAATATGAACAAGGAGACGGGCTATAACAAATGAGAAGAAAGGTAGAGATAATGGCAAATACATTTGCAAGGATTCATAGTTCGGAGATAAGTTTTAACAGAACAAGGGGGGGGGGGAAATATAGGAGGGAACAGACAAGGGAAAGAGAACGCTATAAATCTGAAGTAATCAAACAAACATATGGTAATGGTTATGGATGCTCCATTTACCATGCAAGAAATGAAGAGAGCAATATCAAAATCAGGATTAACAGCACCAGGAAAAGGATCAGATATGCTATATTATGTTCAAGCACTTAGGAAACAAAATCGAAGATAAACTTTTAGGATTGTTTAATAAAATACGGGAAGAAGGAAGGCTACCTAGTATTGGAAGGAGGCAATTATTATTCCTATTATCAAACCAGGAAAGGACCCAACAAATCCTTTAAATTATAGGCCCATTGCACTAAAATCGGTGTTTAGGTAGATTATGGAGAGAATGATAAAACTGAAAGGATTACATATATGTAGAGAGTAGAGGATTACTGTCAGTATTTCAAAAGTGGGTTTTAGAAAAGGAAGAGGTACAATGGACCCTATAGTATGTTTTGGAATCAGATATTAGAAAAGCTCAAGTTAATAAGGAAGTGGTGGTAGCGGTATTGTTTGATATTGAAAAAGCGTATGATATGGTAATGGGGGAAGGATGGATTACTTATAAACACTACATAAAATGGGGAATAACAGAAGAGCCTATAATTGGAATTAAACATTTTGTTATTAGATAGAGTTATTCAGGTACAGATAGGAGCAGCAAGATCAGATAAATATAGAGTAGAAAATGGGACTCCACAGGGCAAGTATTATAAGTCTTTATTATTGTTTCGATTGATGGTTAATGATATGTTTTTCTGAAGTTGATCAGGATATTATGCAATCATTATTTGCTGATGATGGGGGGGGCTTTTTATGGAGAAGGGGAAACAATGTAACATTGGTGTATGAAAAATACAAAATGCTATTAAATCTGTGTGAGAAATTGGCTTCTACTTGGGGGGTAAAATTCTCAGTAGGGGGGGATAAAACTAAAACACTTGTATTTAGTAGAAAGAAGGTTGAACAAATTGATTTAAAAATGTATGGAGAAAAATAGAAAAAGTAAGGACAATTTTTTATATTTCTTGGAATATTATTTGACCCAGAAACCTCTATGGGGTGATCATAATAATATACTTGAGGGAAAATGAAAAAATTTATTGTGATATAATGAGGTGCTTAACAGGATCAGACTGGGGGGCAGATAAAACCTGTATCAAAAACGATATATATTGCTCTGATAAGATCAATATTAGATTATGGATCTGTAGTATATAAACAAGCAGCAAAACAATGATTCATAAATTAGAGATTAATTCAGAATCAAGTGCTGAGATTATGTAGTGGGGGGCTATGAAAACTTCTCCAAATGTGGCTGTACAGTGGAAATGGTAGAGCTCCCTTTGCATCTAAGATATAAACAAGTTATGATGAATTATTGGGCAAATTTTGCAAGGACATAAGGTGAAAAGACATCCAGCATATTAAAACTTTACAGCCGTGCTGGGAAAGTGGAAAGGCAAAATAGACTGTTTTGTCTTGGGCAGCAAACAAATGGTGGTGAAAATGGGATTACAGGGAAGAGATATAAGCACATCTGTACCCTATTCAGGGGTTACACCTTATTGGTTGTTTCCTAGGGGGCATTAATGTTGTGATCTAGATTGCCATAAAGAAAATGCAGATTTATAAGGGATAAAAGAGGAATTGGATAGATTAGTAAATAAAACATCATAGAATTGAGAATACATATAGATCATTTGTGGGGGCTGGTAATATATACAGATGGTTCTAAGGGGGATTCAGATTCGGTTAAAACAGGATTTGCATATTAATTCCTGGAGTTAAACATATCTTTGAAACAAAGAACATCAGATCATTTAGCTGTCTTTAACCGGTGAAATGATTGCAATTCTGGGGCGTTTACAATGGGTAGAACACAACGAATAGAAAAGAGTTTCTTATCTGCTCAGATTCATTGTCCTCCTTGATGTCGATTATGGGTTTCTCATCCAAAAGCCCGTGTAGATTTAGTATATGAATTTAATTAATTTTATTTAGACTTAAACAATTTCATTTAATAGTTAAGTTCATGTGGGTTCCTGCTCATAAAGAAATAGAAGGTAATGAAGTTGCAGATCGTTTAGCCAAACAGTCTTTAAGTCAAGATAGAGTTATGGAAATTGCATATAGTAAATCTGAAATAAAATCTGTTATTAAGAGCAAAGTAAAATCAGAATGGCAGCGGCTTTGGGAGGAGGGAACCAAAGGGCGACATCTATTTCAAATACAAAAATCTGTAGGTAAAATGGAAGTAATTGGAGAATATCGGAAAGAACAGGCAGTCATAACAAGATTACGATTAGGGCATACACGATTAAATGAAACATTACATATGTGGGGTAAACATCCAACAGGCAGATGTGATTGTGGAATGGATTTGGAAACAGTAGAACATGTTGTAATTCAGTGTGAAAAATATAGGGTGAGTAGAGAAAAATTAAAACAAGAATTAAGGAAGTATGGTATTGAAGCATTAAAAGTGAATACAGTACTAGCTAAACATGAAATGATAAATAGAGTATTTATAAGATTTTTAAGACAAACGGGATTATTTGCAAGAATATAAAATAGATCAGTTAGATACTCTGGCCCACACTCCAGCACAGTAGATGGCGATAATGCATCTAAACGTTTGATGCCACCTGCCAAAAAATCTCAACAAGAAGAAGAAGAACTCATCCCCAGAGTGTTGCCCTTAGTGGTATAAACTTAAGCCACAATTTATCCTTGCTTTGTTCCTAGCTCTAAGTAATCTTCGTATGTGCTCCTTTGCAGGCTGGATTATTGAACTCGACTTCACCCTCAGCATTGAGTGCTGTTTTGAATTTTTGACTTCTGGAGATGAGCCCTCCAGCTTCATGGACAAAGACCCAAGTTTCCTGTTTCTTCATCTGACTCAACCGGTTGGCAGCTTCCTGATTTCATTGTTCCTTGGACCTCCTCTAGCGAACCCTGTCCACCCTCCATCTACTGCAGTACCACTACCAGAGCCTCAAGATCAACTAAGCTCAGCATCAAGTACTCACCTTCTCAGGTCTCACCAGTACACAACCTCTTGGTCTCTCCCCTCCTGGCGGATCACACCATTGTTCTAGTAAGACAGATTTATTGTTTAGAATATTCTCTCCAAGATTAACTCCTTACTTACCCAATCTACTTACCTTACAGTTGGCATCCCGGTTCCGGTTCCCCGCACTTCCTTGTTTCCTGTAAATAAAATCCTTGCCGTATATTCTCTGTCTCCTGATTGCTTACTGCATGTGGGTCAAATCTGTCCAAAAAACTATGACACTTTCTCCTAATTTATCAAACTCTTGTGCAATGTTTGGTGTTTCTGATCCAAGATTTACAAAGAATTTATGAAAATTGTAAGCTATTTCATTCATGTTCTAATTTTCAGTTAAACTGTCCATTTTGTTCATGTAATTATTTGTGTAGTTAGTATTTAGTCAATGTTAAAATCTCCACATACAAACAGAACCTTGTCAGTTGTTCCACTAAATTTACTCCCCGGCTAGTCATTAAAAATGCCTATGTTAGACCCAAGTGATCCATTTATAGAATTTATGCACTGATTTCTAATGTAATTCATTCAATCACAGTTGACATGTCATCCAGGAATCCAGGATGTCTAATGACTTGTCCATATAAATTGCTATTCTACCTCCAACTTTGTTTTTCCTGTTCATAAACCAACACTTTTGACAGCTTTGGTGTTAACTTTAGTTTGATGAAGCTCTTACATATGTCCATGAGCTTTGTATTTTTCTCCGTTTCTTTAGCTCCTTTGCTTTTCACACATTGGTGCCCTTCAGCAGTCTTCCCTGCTTCAGAACCTCTATCTTGTGTTTTCTGTTCAAAAGCTGAGAATGATGGCATGTCTCCCCCACTCTCTCCTTCTGGGCAACGGATGGCAACCCTCAACATTGGTCCAGCTTGATGTCCTTGGATGGTAGAAAATCGGCCACTCGTTGCTCCTTGTCCAGGTCTGCTGACTCTCCCTTGTTGTCACCTCTAACAGCCGGAGCCGGAAAATTCAACAACTGCTTCACATCTTCAGTCTCCTCTGCTGGTTGCTGCTTCTTTGGCCTTATGTCTTTAATGTCCACTGTTCACACCTCGGCTTTTTCGGAACGTATGTAACCAAGTGTTGGTTGTCAACACAGCAGGGCAGCAGCTCAGGAACTGCTTCTTTTTATACAGGGTATGAAGCTTTAAGCACTTTACACTTTCACGTGTCAACAACTAGATAGCGTTTTACACGAACGGCATCAGTTTGACATGTCGTATCATGGCGTTTTAATATATTGACATCTTATGCAATGAGTCCTAATGGAATCATAAAAAAATAAAAACCTGCAGTATTTCTTATCTACATTCAAAACTAAGCGTGAAAGATGTCTGGTGAAAAAAATGAAAATAAAATATAAAATTAAATTTGTCTAATGGGACAAAGAGTGACAGACTGCCTAAGGCACGAAGAGAAGAAAATCATGAATTTCCTAATAGAAAAATATAGAATCACGATTTCTTATCAAGAATATTTACAGATTTTGCAGCTAAATTTGACAGGGCCACCTGTTAAAAATGCAACCACTGTGAACATCTGTGAAAACAATAACAGTCTCATTGTTACAAACATGCTCTTAAGAGAAATGATGTGAGCCACTTCCTGCAAGCTGGGTGACAGTGATCTCATCACACGATCTTATGTAAAAGCCAGCCAGTATTACATCTGCAGTTTGAAACAGTAAAATGCATTAACTACTTACATACATCAACCAAATAGAATGCTAGTGTATCCCGGGGCATCTTACTTCATATTCCTGCCCTGTCCTTTTGACGTGGATGCAGTTTCCCTGTGCAGCCAAGGGTATTCATAATTCAAAGGTCAAGTTGTGGGGGCTTTTGTATGCATGATGGGGTGCAAGATCGAACAGGAACATTTCTCAGTAGAGCACGTGGAGAGGTGTCCTTTCATTGTTCCTATGCAAATGATGAAGCGCTTTTTATGCTGTACATAGCAGTTAGTCTGTGCAGCAGAATGGGATCTCCTTCTATACGTGAATGCCCAACAGGTTGTGACGTGCTGTTCCCTCATGTGGCTAAAACTGAAGTTGACATCAAATGTACTTCACTGCTATCTGTACTTGTTTTAATGAGAGGATGAGATTGCTGTAATGTAAATTTAACTGTTAATTCAATCTGAAAAGACTCACAAAGAGAAGGTTGACAATTAGAAAAGTTTTAATGATGTAAAATAACATAATTATCTTTGGCGCTCAGACCTGGGAGGAAGACATGAATTATGAGAATGATATGAGCTAGGATGAACATTGTACAGCTTATATTTAGAGATGTCTTCTCCCTGATCCGACACTGGTGGTGGATTGGCGGCCAGGGAGCGAGGAAGCCAGGAGTAGATGTGAAGGAAGATGGTGGAGATGGGATGGAGGAGGGATGAGCTCAGCTAACAAGCGAGGAGGAACACAGCTGAAGGTCCTTTAAAAACAAGGCGTCGGAAGGTGATTGAATGATGAATCAGATGGACAGGATGCTGATTGGAAGGCCTGGAGACGCACAGGGAAGTCACTGGATGGTGGAGACGGCGAGGGTGAGTCTTTCATTCTGAATTTTCGTTAAACATTACTTTCCAATTGTGTGATTTTATTACTCTTGAAGGTGTTAATGCTAATTTTAGGTGAATATTTAGTATACTTTGCAGGGACTGGTCAAATGAAACACAGTTACACAAATTACACATTTGCACTAATTTCATTAAAATCAACTGATTTAATTACTTTTTGTGTTACTTCTCTGTATTCTAAATGTGGAGCAACATAGTCTAGGAAAACAGTACAATATGGTGTTTTGGATGAGGGCCTAGTTTAAATGGAAGATGCCTTGAGAGTGTACAGTCCCAGCCAAATTCATTTTCATGTCCTGAAGACGTGTAATAGCCTAAAAAGAATTAGAACTTTTTTGCAGCAGCATAGTTTCACATTAAAAAGCATAGGGAATTCCTAACTTTATTGGCACAATTATTGGTACCCCTGTTAATGCTTTGAACAATATCCTTTTGACAATACAACTTACTCTTTACCAATTAAATTTACTAGGTTGGTATATACAGAGAGAGGGGTATCAGCCATTTCTGCTTGCACAATATCTATGAATCATCCAGACTACTGAGTCCTATCCTATGTTTGCTTCTCACTGGCAACTCAGGGTTTAGACTCTGAGGACTGAGACTGCCATGAAAGGAGACTGATTTTGTTTCTGGTGACCAATTCTGTCTTGATCTGGCCATATGTTTGGATCATTATCCTGCTGTAAGACCCAGTGATGACCCAGTTTTTCAGTTTACTGGTAGACCACCAGCCACAACTCCTGTTTTTCAAGAGTTTACAATGCAAGCACTCTGACAAGGTTCCCAGGGCCTTTGGAAAAGAAACAGATCCACAGCATCGCAGATCCTTCTCCATACATATCAGTAAGCATAAAATGCCATTCTATATGTTCACCCCTTGTTTTGTACCAAATTCACCTGGAGTGTTTGTTGTTGAAAAGTTAAATCATAGTCTCATCTGACCAAAGCACAGAGTTTCAGTAGACCTTAGACAGCTCCATTTATTTATGTTTATGATGGTAGGATTGAATGTTCTTTCCTGACATGTCTCCCACACAACTGGTTGGCATGCAGTTGACATCTACATGCCTTAAAGATTTAACTTTGTAAAGCAATTGTTTAACTTTAAGCTTGGAAACTGGTTTGACCTATTTTACCATTCCTGTCACTGTACTTGTTAGTGAGATAAATATGGATCCTTGTCCAGCTTAGTGGCCAACAGTAATGAGCCTTTAGTTACATCATACTTATACCCTAGGGAAACAATTGGTCATGGATTACCAATTAGAATTTCCTAGAAGGTCTGGTCAACTTAGAAAAGTGAAGAAGAAATCAAATGAATAGTTCAGTTACATTAATTAATTAATTATTTATTGATTTATTGATTTTTTTTTTCATTTACCCCCCTTATTGAATGTATTCAAATTAAAAGATTAAAATATTAGCTTATTCAAAGGCTTTTTAACATCTGTAGCAGGAGTGTCAGTAAATGTCTGTTAATAACACATTGAACAAAGCCACACAGTAAAGTTGAGGTACTATTTCTTTTAAAATCTCACAAAAAATCTAAATGCATTACGTGTCTCCAAGATCATCACTGGAAATTTCAACTAAGGCAATCAGATACTGTACAAATTACAATCTCATTCTATTTAAACTGAGAGGTACTGCACTATTCTTGCAATAAATCCACATCAAACCACACTATGGTCTCCAATGACTGCAAATATCTGCAAACACATAAAAAAAAACAAAAGAAAACAGAAACATTGGCCTAATCCAGCTAAACTCTGAATCAGTGAATGCACAGTGCTTTATTCAGTAGTGAGAAAGGTAAGCAATGCTATTTTTCCACCTGGCACCTTTTGACAACACTAAAAATACAATAAAAAAGGAGCCTCATTGCCTTGCCTGCGTGTCTCATACATCTTCAGTCATGCAGAAGGCCGTCCATCAGTTTTACTGCACATTGGCTTCCTATAAACGCAGCATCGATGACTGATGACCCTAAGTGCAACTAGATAACTACAGCAGGGGATGATAAAAGTGTGGGAACACACATCCTAGACAGGAAATTGGCCATTTTTGAGCAATTGGCACAGAGGAGCTGAGGCGATGGCATTTCTTTTAGTGCTCGCTCCCTTGGAAAGCTGTAGAGGTCTGGTTGTCCACAGGGAGATAGTTACAGTCCACTGAACATATTACCAATGTACACAAACCCTGAAGATCTCAATTCCTTTCTTCTTAGCCTATACATTTACTTGTGGCTGTGACAGGGGCAAACAAACGAAGGGATAAGGCTATCAGGAAACATACCTCAGTCAATATCAGAGGCTAAAACAAAAGAAACAAACAAGAGAGAGCTGAGCCAATATGCTGTAAAGACTTTAGAACTAGGTGCATTAAAACCATGGCCAGGTGAAAGTAGGGTAATGAGGAAAAGTGACTGCCTATAATAAGGGATCACTCAAGATTAATGTAGAGTGGAACATCAAAAGCGACAGACAGGTGTATGAAATTAAGAGGTGACTCACCTGTATTTCACTGTCTGCTTTCTGTCTGCTGAAATGCTAAGTGGCAGTTTTATAGCATTTCATATCTCTTCTGTTTTTCATCTAATCATTTTTTCCCTTCAATGATTCGCGATGGATGATGATAATCTGAAAAACTGTTGCGCTCAATAAATGACTTAGACCTGAGTTTCACAGCTTCATGTGTGGCTGACCAGATATTAAAATGACAGATAACAGAAAAAAAGTGTCTAAACGATCATAAAAAAAACCAAAAAGCTAATTGCTAATCTGACAGTATGTGTAACGTTAAAGCAAAATCAGACAGAACCCAAAACGCAGCCAAACAAGATTAAAAAAGGTCTTCATTGTTCAGGATCCCCATCAAAACGCTCTTGGGGGGGGGATCTTAGGTTCGTTGTTAGCGTTAACCGTGGGTAGACAGTAGAGGGGAGTGGCCGCGTAACTGAGGGCCTAGCTTAGGCCAGTAATAGCCCCCTCTACCTTAGAACATCGATTGGGATTTGGCTGTGGGTTCATACTGGCGAGATCGCACTGTAACGTTAGAGCAAAATCAGCCAGAACCCAAAACGCAGCCAAACAAGATTAAAAAAGGTCTTCATTGTTCAGGATCCCCATCAAAACGCTCTTGGGGGGGGGATCTTAGGTTCGTTGTTAGCGTTAACCGTGGATAGACAGTAGAGGGGAGTGGCCGCATAACTGAGGGCCTAGCTTAGGCCAGTAATAGCCCCCTCTACCTTAGAACATCAATCGGGATTTGGCTGTGGGTTCATACTGGCGAGATCGTACTGTAACATTAGAGCAAAATCAGCCAGAACCCAAAACGCAACCAAACAAGAGGGTGGTTCACCAAAAGTTTTATTACAAAAATAATAGGGTTGAAGGAGCTCCACAGGGTGTGGTAAAACTGGTAGGTCAGGAATGGAGGGTCCACAGGGGTCGGAATCCAGCCGGGGAGAGTGGGGGGAATGGACAACGGGAGGTCTTGGGGCTCCAGGGACAAACAGACGAAAAGGACAAAATCCACCAACCAGATGCTGAGTCGTGAAACGATCCGGGAGGGTCTCAGGCATTGAAAGTCCAGTAATCAGAAGACAGAGGACTGGATGACCTCACAGGTTTCACCTTGGAGACATGAAAGGTGGGGCGCACACGCAATGAAGAAGGCAGATTGAGACGCACAGCTACTGGGTAGAGGGTGACACGGGAGTGAATTTTCTCTCCTGTCCCATCCCGCTCCCACAGAAAAATGTCCTGTCCCATCCCAATCCCAGGCCAGCATAAAAAAAAAAATCCTGTCCCATCCCACTCCCATCCTGCTCCCATTTAGAACGACTCCCACTCCTGTGCCACTCCCATTTTTGTTTTCTTCAGTTAGTCTTTATGCAATTTCTTTGTTTGAAGGACCAGTTAGGTCCCTGTTTTTAGCTGTAATAAAGGCCAGTTAAAGTATAAAGAATAATAATGAAGAAATAATAAAATATCAAACAAGGAAACAGACCATGCCTATCTTAGCGGAATAAACAAAATGTACATAGTTGTATTTTACTAATTTATTAAGTGATTGTTTCCTTTGAACAATGACATTACTTTTATGTTTCAAATTCCTGAAACGAAAGAAAAATGCACCTAGCAAGAGAACTGTACTTGGTGAACAAAAGGGCAAAAAGGCATTACCTTCACAATTTAGAAACTGTACCTGAATGGTTCACAGCCCTGGTCCTCAGGGACGCCTTCCCTGCAAGTTTTAGATGTGTGTCTGCTCCAGCACACCTGATTCAAATTCTGACATGACCTCCTATACAGGCACCAAGAATGGAGGGTCAAACTGGACAAAATTAATACAATAAAATCATCATTAAATAAATAAATGTTGTGAATGTCCCATAAGTGAAGTAAATGTAAAATGAAAGAAATGTAACATTAAATGTGACATTAAATTAAAGGTACCATTTATTTATTTATTTAATACATCATTAGAAACAATAAATGTACCATTATATCATGAAATGGACTATTATGCAATTAAATGTGCCACTGAATAAGTAAGTATAATTTTAGAGACGACCTGACGTAATTAGTGGTACACCTAATATTTAATGATGTATTAAAATAAATTGTACATTTAATGGTACATTCATTTTTTTTCTATTTAACAATGTATTTATTTAATATCTTCCCCTGATGAAGCCTTTCTACGGAGCCCGCGAGAGGACATGGGGGAATTTTTTTTCTTTTGCTTCCCCACGCAATACTTTTTGCGTTCTCATGCAATACTTTTTGCATTCTCATGCAATACTTTTTGCGTTATCTCGCAATACTTTGTGGGATAGTTTCCAAACCAGATAACTGCAAAAATGGATCAAAGACTACACCCGTTTTTGAGATTTATTGAGTTTTATTTTGAAATTGGCCTTAAATAAAATGATCTTCAATCAGACTTAAAGACAGTTATTATCCACAAGCTGTCAAACTACTGAACTCTGGACCATAATACTGCACGAAACCACATCTGTGACACTTTATTTGCTTATTGCTGCTGCATGATGTGTACTTTTTTTTTGCACGCCAGTGCTTTTGTTTTTATCTGGATTTGAACGGTTCTTCTTGTCCTAAGCATTTAATGGCCTTGTGAACTGCATTTTAACCTGCATATGACAAATAAACCATATAAGTGCTGTTTGTTTTGTAAGCAGTTTGTCATCTGTGCTGCTGTTCCAAAATGCACAGCTTTCTCAAGGCGATTAACAAATTTTGCGAGCAAACGCAAAAGTATTGCGTGGGGACGCGAAAGAAAAAAAAAATTCCCCCATGTCCCCTCGCGGCCTCCGTACCTTTCCCCTCTACTGTAGCAAAGGTATCTTAAATCTTTAGTGCACATGCGAGCAATTTTGTTGGTCAGATGAGACTTGACGCGTGATGGTACTTTTCGTTTGACGAATGAATAGATGCAGGGCTGATTCAATCCAGAATTTGTCTAAAAAGTTTGCCTTAATCACTGGTGTACTTGATTACAACTAAACACGTTTTACAAGCAGCATACTGCGTGTTAACAACGCTGCATTCAACTCTCCTGCAGTTCAGTAATATTTGCGACTTTCCTTTCAGCTCTATGAGTTTAATAGATAAGTCCTTACTTCTGACTTTACGTTGCAAATCCAATTTTACCACGTCCAATTCTCTACCTGCGTTTGCTCCCTCCATTCTGAATGCAGGTGGAAAACATCGATCAGAAACACTGTTGGCTTGTGGGTCGTGTAGTTCATTTGACTCGCATTATAGTATATGCTTCTTGGAAAAAAACTACACAATGGCGGGGTCGAGCCAAGTCTCAGTTTTACATTTCCAAAGACAATTGATCCTAGTTTATTTTCCCTCCTACTGGTTAGCTCCCACTCCCGTCTGCTCCCGTTCATTTATAATCCTGTACCGTCCCAAACACGTGATCTTTACTAATGCTGTCTCCCGTCCCGCGGGATTCCCGAAAAAATGTCAGCCTCTACTACTGGGTTAATAACCTTCGCAACTGGAAACGGGCCCACAAAACGGGGTGCCAACTTGCGATTCTCTACCTTGATGGGCAAATCCTTAGTGGATAACCACACCTTCTGACCCACCAGGTATCTTGGGGCTTCGGATCTGTGACGATTGGCATTACGGGCATAGACAGCAGAGGTCTTGCAGAGAGTCGCTCTAGCCTTTCTCCAGACTCTGAGACAACGACATGCTGTTAAGTGGGCAGCAGGAACCTGGGTAGCCCCCTCCTGAACAGAGAGAATAAGCGGTTGATAGCCATAAACAACATGAAATGGTGACAGACCTGTGGCACTTGACGGTAATCCATTGATGGCGTACTCTACCCATGGTAAGTTCTGGGACCAGCGACTGGAGAAATCCATGTATAGGATGCGCAATTTGAACTCAACCTCCTGATTCATCCTCTTTGTCTGGCCATCCGTCTGAGGGTGAAAACCTGAAGAGAGACTGACGTCAATGCCGAGAAGGGTGCAAAACTCACCCCAGAAACGATGTTGTGGGGGATGCCATGAAGTCTGAACACTTTTCAGGCCATTATATCAGCGAGAACAGGTGCTGAGGGGAATTTGCGGCGAGGAATGAGGTGGGTCATCTTGGAGAATCTGTCAACCACAGTGAGGAGTACAATGTTACCTTGAGAGGGAGGTAGGCTGGTGACAAAATCCATTGAGATGTGGGACCATGGTTGATGTGGAATAGGTAGAGGCCTCAGTAGACCGGCTGGAGGGCGTCTAGAGGGCTTTACTCTGGAACAGGTGGCACACGCCGACACACACTTTCGCGTGTCCTTTCTGAGTGTGGGCCACCAGAATCCTGACTGGACCACTGCTAGAGTCCTTGTCATACCTAGGTGACAGAAAAGTTTAGAGCCATGACAGAACTGAAGGACTTTAGACACCATTTCTTCAGGAACAAGCAGAAGACCCTTAGTACACTGAACTGGAGGTGGTTGTTTCTGATGACTCCTCTTGAGCAAGCTCTCAATACTGGTAAGAGCTAGCCTGGTCTTGGAGGGAAGGATGTAGTCATGGTCAACAGAATCAGAAGGACAGACAGAAGGCTGATGAAGTCTAGAAAGGGCATCTGGTTTGATGTTCTTGCTGCCAGGTCGATAGGCCAGGGTGAAGTCAAATCTGCTAAAGAATAGTGCCCATCTAGCTTGGCGTGGGTTCAGTCTTTTGGCAGATTTGAGGTATTTCCCAGGTTCTTATGGTCTGTCCACACAGTAAAAGGATGTGTGGACCCCTCCAGCCAGTGCCTCCATTCCTCCAATGCAAGTTTGATAGCCAACAGTTCTCTGTCTCCAACGTCATAGTTTCTTTCGGAGGCAGAGAGCCAGCGAGAAAAAAAAGCACAAGAATGTAACCTGGCATCATCTGCAAACCGTTGAGACAGGACTGCGCCGACCTCAGTGTCCGAGGCATCAACCTCCACCACTAAAGGGTTAGACGGATCTGGAAAACGCAGAATGGGAGCTGAGGTGAAGAGATGTTTCAGCTTCCCAAAGGCTTGTTTGGCCTCTGACGACCACTTGAACCGAGTCCTTGTTGAAGTGAGGTGATGAAGAGGGGCAGCCACAGAACTATAATCCTTGATAAAACGGCGATACAAATTGGCAAACCCAAGAAACCGTTGAAGCTCCTTCAAACTGGATGGGTCAGGCCACTCCAAGACTGCTGCCACCTTAGATGGATCCATGTTAATCCTGCCAGGAGCAATGACAAAACCCAGAAAGGATACAGATGATTGATGGAATGCACACTTCTCAGCCTTAACAAATAGTTTATTTTGGAGAAGCCTGAGAAGAACCTCACGAACATGCTTGATATGGGTAGATAGATCCTTAAAAAAAAATAAAGATGTCATCAAGGTATACAAAAATAAATATGTTTAGCATGTCCCTTAAAACATCATTAATCAATGCCTGGAAAACGGCTGGTGCATTGGTGAGCCCAAAGGGCATGACCAAGTATTCATAATGCCCTGAAGGGGTGTTAAAAGCTGTCTTCCATTCGTCTCCTTCTCTTATGTGGACCAGATGGTAGGCATTACGCAGATCCAGTTTAGTGAACACAGTACTACCTTGAAGGAGCTCAAAAGCAGAAGTCATGAGAGGCAGAGGGTACCTGTTCTTGACTGTAACTTCGTTAAGGCCTCGATAATCGATGCATGGTCTAAGAGACCCATCCTTCTTGCCCACAAAGAAGAATCCTGCACCTGCTGGGGAAGAAGACTTACTGATAAGTCCTGCCTTGAGGGCGTCAGAAATGTATTCCTCCATTGCTCCTCTTTCAGGACCAGAAATGGAATACAATCTGCCCCGAGGTCGGGTGGTACCAGGGCGAAGGTCAATGGCACAGTCGTACTCTCTATGGGGAGGCAGAGAAGTGGCCTGGGATTTGTTAAATGCCTCACGCAAATCATGATCAATCTTAGGGACCCTAGACAAATCTGGGTAATCATGGTTGATCTCACAGGGAGGTCATGATAGGGGCTTCCCTCAAACAAGAAATGGAGCAAAATGGCCCCCGAGACTGAACCTCACCAGTGAGCCAGTTAATGACTGGACTGTGTTTGATGAGCCATGGGCGTCCCAGAATCATTGGAATCTCTGGAGACCTGGTCAGCAGAAACGTGATCCTGTAGTGGTTGTTTCCTGAAATCAGTACAGAAACAGGCTTAGTGCAGTGAGTTACTTGATCAATGAGATGCCCATCAATAGCAAAAATCTCACGTGGTCTCTCTAGAAGTTCCAACTCCAGTGCGAGCTTATGAGCTAGGCTGACATCAATAAAGTTAGCATCAGCCCCGGAGTCAATGAAAACAGGTACCTCTCTCCCTTCAGGAGAGTCAGGAAATCTGATGGAGCACTGATTGTGGGGAGGGTTCTGAGATCTGAGGATAGGGCTCAGCAAAGACCCCCCGAGCTTTACTGAGCCTGTCCTTTTCATGGACAGTTAAGAGCTCGATAGTTCTTCTCTCCGCAGAAACACAGGTGATTTCTGAACCTCCTCTCCCTGTCTTTAGCGGAGAGCCTGGTCCTACCCAACTGCATGGGCTCCTCAGTGTTAACGGGGGGGGGGGGGGTGCCTGAAGATTTGGGGAATGGTGCTTGGACCAACCTGGACGGTTGAGACCCTTCTTTGATCAGATGATGACCTCTCCCTCTTACGTTCACGAAGGCGTTGGTCAATCCGCGTGCCCAGCCTTTCTAAGGCCTCGAAGGTCTTGGGAGGGTCACAGGTAGCAATTTCATCCTTGATGTCATCTGACAGACCCTGGTAAAAAACGTCAAACAGGGCTTCATTATTCCAAAGACAACTGGACTTTAAGGCATGGAACTGATGATATAGTCAGTAACAGGTCGAGAGCCCTGTTTGAGAGAAAACAGTCTCCTGGCAGCCTCTCTCTCAGGTCGAATAGGATCAAAAACCCTCTTTACCTCATCAGAAAACTCTAAAAATGAGTCAAAGCTGTCAGCATCATTCTCCCACTCAGAAGTTCCCCACAGCTTAGCCTTACCAGATAGTAGAGAGATTGTCTAGGCCACCTTGGTCCGTTCAGAAGGGAAGGCAGAGGGCTGGAGTTCAAAAAGCAGAGAACACTGGGTTAAAAAAGGTCTGCATTCTCCAGGATCCCTATCAAAACTCTTTGGGGGGGGGGGGGGATCTTAGGTTCGTTGGTAGCGTTACCCGTGGGTATGACAGTAGAGGGGAGTGGACGCGTAACTGAGGGCCTAGCTTGGGCTTGGGAGACCCTAAGAGAAGAAAGTCCCTGTAAAAGCTCCTGGACATTTCTTTCTAGGCCAGTAATAGCCCCCTCTACCTTAGAACACCAATCGGGATTTGGCTGTGGGTTCATACTGGCGAGATCGTACTGTAACGTTAGAGCAAAATCAGCCAGAACCCAAAACGCAACCAAACAAGAGGGTGGTTCACCAAAAGTTTTATTACAAAAATAATAGGGTTGAAGGAGCTCCACAGGTTGTGGTCAAACTGGTAGGTCAGGAATGGAGGGTCCACAGGAGGTCGGAATCCAGCCGAGGAGAGTGGGGGGAATGGACAACAGGAGGTCTTGGGGCTCCGGGGACAAACAGACGACAAGGACAAAATCCACCAACCAGATGCTGAGTCGTGAAACGATCCGGGAGGGTCTCAGGCATTGAAAGTCCAGTAATCAGAAGACAGAGGACTGGATGACCTCACAGGTTTCACCTTGGAGACATGAAAGGTGGGGCGCACACGCAATGAAGAAGGCAGATTGAGACGCACAGCTACTGGGTAGAGGGTGACACGGGAGTGAATTTTCTCTCCTGTCCCATCCCGCTCCCACAGAAAAATGTCCTGTCCCATCCCAATCCCAGGCCAGCATAAAAAAAAAAATCCTGTCCCATCCCACTCCCATCCTGCTCCCATTTAGAACGACTCCCACTCCTGTGCCACTCCCATTTTTGTTTTCTTCAGTTAGTCTTTATGCAATTTCTTTGTTTGAAGGACCAGTTAGGTCCCTGTTTTTAGCTGTAATAAAGGCCAGTTAAAGTATAAAGAATAATAATGAAGAAATAATAAAATATCAAACAAGGAAACAGACCATGCCTATCTTAGCGGAATAAACAAAATGTACATAGTTGTATTTTACTAATTTATTAAGTGATTGTTTCCTTTGAACAATGACATTACTTTTATGTTTCAAATTCCTGAAACGAAAGAAAAATGCACCTAGCAAGAGAACTGTACTTGGTGAACAAAAGGGCAAAAAGGCATTACCTTCACAATTTAGAAACTGTACCTGAATGGTTCACAGCCCTGGTCCTCAGGGACGCCTTCCCTGCAAGTTTTAGATGTGTGTCTGCTCCAGCACACCTGATTCAAATTCTGACATGACCTCCTATACAGGCACCAAGAATGGAGGGTCAAACTGGACAAAATTAATACAATAAAATCATCATTAAATAAATAAATGTTGTGAATGTCCCATAAGTGAAGTAAATGTAAAATGAAAGAAATGTAACATTAAATGTGACATTAAATTAAAGGTACCATTTATTTATTTATTTAATACATCATTAGAAACAATAAATGTACCATTATATCATGAAATGGACTATTATGCAATTAAATGTGCCACTGAATAAGTAAGTATAATTTTAGAGACGACCTGACGTAATTAGTGGTACACCTAATATTTAATGATGTATTAAAATAAATTGTACATTTAATGGTACATTCATTTTTTTTCTATTTAACAATGTATTTATTTAATATCTTCCCCTGATGAAGCCTTTCTACGGAGCCCGCGAGAGGACATGGGGGAATTTTTTTTCTTTTGCTTCCCCACGCAATACTTTTTGCGTTCTCATGCAATACTTTTTGCATTCTCATGCAATACTTTTTGCGTTATCTCGCAATACTTTGTGGGATAGTTTCCAAACCAGATAACTGCAAAAATGGATCAAAGACTACACCCGTTTTTGAGATTTATTGAGTTTTATTTTGAAATTGGCCTTAAATAAAATGATCTTCAATCAGACTTAAAGACAGTTATTATCCACAAGCTGTCAAACTACTGAACTCTGGACCATAATACTGCACGAAACCACATCTGTGACACTTTATTTGCTTATTGCTGCTGCATGATGTGTACTTTTTTTTTGCACGCCAGTGCTTTTGTTTTTATCTGGATTTGAACGGTTCTTCTTTTCCTAAGCATTTAATGGCCTTGTGAACTGCATTTTAACCTGCATATGACAAATAAACCATATCAGTGCTGTTTGTTTTGTAAGCAGTTTGTCAAATGTGCTGCTGTTCCAAAATGCACAGCTTTCTCAAGGCGATTAACAACTTTTGCAAGCAAACGCAAAAGTATTGCGCGGGGATGCGAAAGAAAAATTAATTCCCCCCATGTCCCCTCGCGGCCTCCGTACCTTTCCCCTCTACCGTAGCAAAGGTATCTTAAATCTTTAGTGCACATGCGAGCAATTTTGTTGGTCAGATGAGACTTGACGCGTGATGGTACTTTTCGTTTGACGAATGAATAGATGCAGGGCTGATTCAATCCAGAATTTGTCTAAAAAGTTTGCCTTAATCACTAGTGTACTTGATTACGACTAAACACGTTTAACAAGCAGAATACTGCGTGTTAACAACACTGCATTCAACTCTCCTGAAGTTCGGTAATATTTGCGACTTTCCTGTCAGCTCTATGAGTTTAATAGATAAGTCCTTACTTCTGACTTTACGTTGCAAATCCAATTTTACCACGTCCAGTTCTCCACCTGCGTTTGCTCCCTCCATTCTGAACGCAGGTGGAAAACATCGATCAGAAGCACTGTTGGCTTGTGGGTCGTGTAGTTCATTTGACTCGCATTATAGTATATGCTTCTTGGAAAAAAACTACACAATGGCGGGGTCGAGCCAAGTCTCAGTTTTACATTTCCAAAGACAATTGATCCTAGTTTATTTTCCCTCCTACTGGTTAGCTCCCACTCCCGTCTGCTCCCGTTCATTTATAATCCTGTACCGTCCCAAACACGTGATCTTTACTAATGCTGTCTCCCGTCCCGCGGGATTCCCGAAAAAATGTCAGCCTCTACTACTGGGTTAATAACCTTCGCAACTGGAAACGGGCCCACAAAACGGGGTGCCAACTTGCGATTCTCTACCTTGATGGGCAAATCCTTAGTGGATAACCACACCTTCTGACCCACCAGGTATCTTGGGGCTTCGGATCTGTGACGATTGGCATTACGGGCATAGACAGCAGAGGTCTTGCAGAGAGTCGCTCTAGCCTTTCTCCAGACTCTGAGACAACGACATGCTGTTAAGTGGGCAGCAGGAACCTGGGTAGCCCCCTCCTGAACAGAGAGAATAAGCGGTTGATAGCCATAAACAACATGAAATGGTGACAGACCTGTGGCACTTGACGGTAATCCATTGATGGCGTACTCTACCCATGGTAAGTTCTGGGACCAGCGACTGGGAGCATCCATGTATAGGATGCGCAATTTGAACTCAACCTCCTGATTCATCCTCTTTGTCTGGCCATCCGTCTGAGGGTGAAAACCTGAAGAGAGACTGACGTCAATGCCGAGAAGGGTGCAAAACTCACCCCAGAAACGATGTTGTGGGGGATGCCATGAAGTCTGAACACTTTTCAGGCCATTATATCAGCGAGAACAGGTGCTGAGGGGAATTTGCGGCGAGGAATGAGGTGGGTCATCTTGGAGAATCTGTCAACCACAGTGAGGAGTACAATGTTACCTTGAGAGGGAGGTAGGCTGGTGACAAAATCCATTGAGATGTGGGACCATGGTTGATGTGGAATAGGTAGAGGCCTCAGTAGACCGGCTGGAGGGCGTCTAGAGGGCTTTACTCTGGAACAGGTGGCACACGCCGACACACACTTTCGCGTGTCCTTTCTGAGTGTGGGCCACCAGAATCCTGACTGGACCACTGCTAGAGTCCTTGTCATACCTAGGTGACAGAAAAGTTTAGAGCCATGACAGAACTGAAGGACTTTAGACACCATTTCTTCAGGAACAAGCAGAAGACCCTTAGTACACTGAACTGGAGGTGGTTGTTTCTGATGACTCCTCTTGAGCAAGCTCTCAATACTGGTAAGAGCTAGCCTGGTCTTGGAGGGAAGGATGTAGTCATGGTCAACAGAATCAGAAGGACAGACAGAAGGCTGATGAAGTCTAGAAAGGGCATCTGGTTTGATGTTCTTGCTGCCAGGTCGATAGGCCAGGGTGAAGTCAAATCTGCTAAAGAATAGTGCCCATCTAGCTTGGCGTGGGTTCAGTCTTTTGGCAGATTTGAGGTATTTCCCAGGTTCTTATGGTCTGTCCACACAGTAAAAGGATGTGTGGACCCCTCCAGCCAGTGCCTCCATTCCTCCAATGCAAGTTTGATAGCCAACAGTTCTCTGTCTCCAACGTCATAGTTTCTTTCGGAGGCAGAGAGCCAGCGAGAAAAAAAAGCACAAGAATGTAACCTGGCATCATCTGCAAACCGTTGAGACAGGACTGCGCCGACCTCAGTGTCCGAGGCATCAACCTCCACCACTAAAGGGTTAGACGGATCTGGAAAACGCAGAATGGGAGCTGAGGTGAAGAGATGTTTCAGCTTCCCAAAGGCTTGTTTGGCCTCTGACGACCACTTGAACTGAGTTCTTGTTGAAGTGAGTTGATGAAGAGGGGCAGCCACAGAACTATAATCCTTGATAAAACGGCGATAAAAATTGGCAAACCCAAGAAACCGTTGAAGCTCCTTCAAACTGGATGGGTCAGGCCACTCCAACACTGCTGCCACCTTAGATGGATCCATGTTAATCCTGCCAGGAGCAATGACAAAACCCAGAAAGGATACAGATGATTGATGGAATGCACACTTCTCAGCCTTAACAAATAGTTTATTTTGGAGAAGCCTGAGAAGAACCTCACAAACATGCTTGATATGGGTAGATAGATCCTTCGAAAAAATCAAGATGTCATCAAGGTATACAAAAACAAATCTGTTTAGCATGTCCCTTAAAACATCATTAACCAATGCCTGGAAAATGGCTGGGGCATTGGTGAGCCCAAAGGGCATGACCAAGTATTCATAATGCCCTGAAGGGGTGTTAAAAGCTGTCTTCCATTCGTCTCCTTCTCTTATGCGGACCAGATGGTAGGCATTACGCAGATCCAGTTTAGTGAACACAGTACTACCTTGAAGGAGCTCAAAAGCAGAAGTCATGAGAGGCAGAGGGTACCTGTTCTAAACTTTAACTTCGTTAAGGCCTCGATAATCGATGCATGGTCTAAGAGACCCATCCTTCTTGCCCACAAAGAAGAATCCTGCACCTGCTGGGGAAGAAGACTTTCTGATAAGTCCTGCCTTGAGGGCGTCAGAAATGTATTCCTCCATAGCTCCTCTTTCAGGACCAGAAATGGAATACAATCTGCCCCGAGGTGGGGTGGTACCAGGGCGAAGGTCAATGGCACAGTCATACTCTCTATGGGGAGGCAGAGAAGTGGCCTTTGATTTGTTAAATGCCTCACGCAAATCATGATAAATCTTAGGGACCCTAGACAAATCTGGGTAATCATGGTTGATCTCACAGGGAGGTCATGATAGGGGCTTCCCTCAAACAAGAAATGGAGCAAAATGGCCCCCGAGACTGAACCTCACCAGTGAGCCAGTTAATGACTGGACTGTGTTTGATGAGCCAAGGGCGTCCCAGAATCACTGAAATCTCTGGAGACCTGGTCAGCAGAAACCTGATCCTGTCATGGTGGTTTCCTGAAATCAGTACAGAAACAGGCTTAGTGCAGTGGGTTACTTGATCAATGAGATGCCCATCAATAGCAAAAATCTCACGTGGTCTCTCTAGAAGTTCCAACTCCAGTGCGAGCTTATGAGCTAGGCTGACATCAATAAAGTTAGCATCAGCCCCGGAGTCAATGAAAACAGGTACCTCCCTCCCTTCAGGAGAGTCAGGAAATCTGATGGTGCACCGATTGTGGGGAGGGTTCTGTGATCTGAGGATAGGGCTCAGCAAAGACCCCCCGAGCTTTAGTGAGCCTGTCCTTTTGACAGACAGTTAAGAGCTTGAGGGTTCTTCTCTCCGCAGTAGAAACACAGGTGATTTCTGAACCTCCTCTCCGTCTCCTCAGCGGAGAGCCTGGTCCTACCCAACTGCATGGGCTCCTCAGTGTTAACGGGGGGGGGGGGGGTGCCTGAAGATTTGGGGAATGGTGCTTGGACCAACCTGGACGGTTGAGACCCTTCTTTGATCAGATGATGACCTCTCCCTCTTACGTTCACGAAGGCGTTGGTCAATCCGCGTGCCCAGCCTTTCTAAGGCCTCGAAGGTCTTGGGAGGGTCACAGGTAGCAATTTCATCCTTGATGTCATCTGACAGACCCTGGTAAAAAACGTCAAACAGGGCTTCATTATTCCAAAGACAACTGGACTTTAAGGCATGGAACTGATGATATAGTCAGTAACAGGTCGAGAGCCCTGTTTGAGAGAAAACAGTCTCCTGGCAGCCTCTCTCTCAGGTCGAATAGGATCAAAAACCCTCTTTACCTCATCAGAAAACTCTAAAAATGAGTCAAAGCTGTCAGCATCATTCTCCCACTCAGAAGTTCCCCACAGCTTAGCCTTACCAGATAGTAGAGAGATTGTCTAGGCCACCTTGGTCCGTTCAGAAGGGAAGGCAGAGGGCTGGAGTTCAAAAAGCAGAGAACACTGGGTTAAAAAAGGTCTGCATTCTCCAGGATCCCTATCAAAACTCTTTGGGGGGGGGGGGGATCTTAGGTTCGTTGGTAGCGTTACCCGTGGGTATGACAGTAGAGGGGAGTGGACGCGTAACTGAGGGCCTAGCTTGGGCTTGGGAGACCCTAAGAGAAGAAAGTCCCTGTAAAAGCTCCTGGACATTTCTTTCTAGGCCAGTAATAGCCCCCTCTACCTTAGAACACCAATCGGGATTTGGCTGTGGGTTCATACTGGCGAGATCGTACTGTAACGTTAGAGCAAAATCAGCCAGAACCCAAAACGCAACCAAACAAGAGGGTGGTTCACCAAAAGTTTTATTACAAAAATAATAGGGTTGAAGGAGCTCCACAGGTTGTGGTCAAACTGGTAGGTCAGGAATGGAGGGTCCACAGGAGGTCGGAATCCAGCCGAGGAGAGTGGGGGGAATGGACAACAGGAGGTCTTGGGGCTCCGGGGACAAACAGACGACAGGGACAAAATCCACCAACCAGATGCTGAGTCATGAAACGATCCGGGGTAATGCACTGGAGGGTCTCAGGCAATGAAAGTCCAGTAATCAGAAGACAGAGTCAGAGACAGGCAGGTTTTAGCAACGGGAGGTCAAAACTCTTCCAAACAGCAGAAGGACTTGGCAAAATCTGTAGTCAAAAAACAGGCAGGATCAGAAAACCAAAATGGTGAAAAGGTTCAAGGGGAACTTAACATTTGCTGTAATGGCTCTCCAACTGTTGTCAAAGTTAAATCTTGAATGGGTGGTGAAATACATGTCTCCAGTAGTGAAATCAACCTCAATCAGCTACTGCTGAGTGCAAAACTCAATTTAGACCTGATTAATAACTCATACATAGGTTATAATTAAGTCTTATTAGTCTAATCTTTATCAAACTACATCTCACCTGAAACCAAAAGATGATATTTCTTTAGTAATATTGCCTCATGATATTTCTTTGAAACTAAAAAGTAAAAACACAGAAAATATAAAACACTGTGATTACCACAACTTTAATACTAATGTACTGAGAAAATGAGTAGTATTTGGAGATAGACAGTGAACATAATACCAAAAAACAAAGAAAGTTGTGTTTTATAGTACAACACCCACCATTATTTTAGTATGTCAGCGTTTTGAATACCAGTCTGAATAAAGGTTGGAAAAATGACCATGCAATGGTTCGAGAGAGAAGCAGATGGATTACATATTCTACAGCAAATTTATATTTTACTAATTTTAACCAAAGTGAACAGCCTTGCCATATTAATGTCCGACTATCTCTGCCAACTATCTCTGCATGAAAGTCAGAGTACCCTTGCTCAAATAAAAGTAGGCCTAAAAGTAACACTTGGAAGGTCAAATGTTGGAGTTAGAGTTATCTTTTAGGAATGGCCTTCCTCTATAGATGTTTTTTTGCTACCAGTTGAATACAAGCAGATTTAATCTCCAGTGACATCCACAGTTTAAAAGCATCTCAGTTGAAGGTATAAAAGTGAAAGGACAGTGCCTCATAACTAAATTGTCTGGATACATCTGGTACGGAAACATATACCTAAGGCATTTAGCATGCTGAGGTGGGTGAACTTCATTGCACACCATGAGATTAGGTAATGTTATTATTGCGTCATTGCTGCCAAATGTGCTTAGCATATAAATACATTTGCAGCCATTACGTCTGTGTGGTTTATTTTGCGTCCAAAAATTGGGATTATTTTTGATGAGTCCAAAAAATCCATGTCCTTCTAATTTAGCTCTGAAATGCATTTCTATACCTTTTTACATAAGACTATGCACCATCAAAGTACAATGCAGGCATGCATTACTGTCATCTAATATTACATACATCAGCTTTAATGCGTGTTAGCAAAAAATTATGCTATTATTTTTGCAACAAATAAATTAATGAAATAAAGTACATTAATCTGACCTGCAATTCTGCACCTCTATCTCTACCTCTAGAAAGAGATCCCATTTTTTGGAAGCCCATATTTTCCCTGTTTTAATCCAATCCTGAGGCTCACATGCCCCTTGAAGACATTTCTGGTGGTGAACACATGTCAGTATGAGCATCTCTTGGTTACCAAGCAAACAAATTACCAAAATCTATTGGTTAACTTATTTAGGTAAGGTTCTGATATCAGAGGTAAATGAAAAATCTACTGGGAGGTTTAAAAATGTTCTCCACTGGACTTCTATTTTGGGAAATTTGAGATGTCATTGAATAACTCATCTTTGATGCTTTTGGTTTGTAGATCATCCTCAAAGATAGTTCAGATGTTTGTACCTTGCAAATTAATTAATACCATTTTTTTTTCAGTACCACTAAAGGCAGCCAAAGTAGGACCAATGGTTCTTGTATAGTTAAAGATCTGGGGCATAAGACATCACAGTTTGTGTCTTTACTGAGTCTTCTTTAAGCCTTGTTAATATTCCATTTCATCTGTCAGTGGTCATAATGCTTTGACCAATACTGTACAACACCAACAAAAGTGGTGCATTTAGGTATTTTGGAGATCATTTCAGTGTGCTTCCTAGAACACAGTCTTGTAGGTTACCTTAAGAAAACTCCCAAGAAGTAAGTAGTGGCCTGCTGGTTCCAAAGATGTGCTGGATCTGCTTACTGTGTGAGAAGTGGGAGGTAGAAGATGTGAGCTGGGTAATTTCTCCACCTAATCCACATATCCTCGCAGCATTCCCTCTTTAGATGGCCACCCACCTTAAAGAACCAACAGGTAAAACTTTACTTCCATGTTTTACTGCATGAAATCAACATTTACTTGACGTTATTATTACCTTTTGCATCGGTTAGATTGCAGTATTAGATATTGCATGCCTTTTTTATATTCTGTTGCTCGTACATCCCTATAATTAGGCAAATGCTAACCAATATGGATTGATTGGGTTTTGTTACTAAAACCCTTTGCTTAGCTTTAGGCAGTAAATGACTCAGTGGCGCAAAACTGTAGCTTTTCTACTATCTTTAAAATAATCTTTAGTCTTATAGGCTTCAAACACATGTCCCTCCTACCTCTGTAAAGGTAGAAAATCATGGGCAATAGACAATAGCAATAGCTTTGTAAACAGTTTATTTCAGAACACATATTCCAGAAGGTGATGTGTTGTAATAACCTGTACAGACAAAATTAAATACTTTCTCTAGACACTGCATGTGTTGCAGCTGGCAATGAATAAATGAAATGGGTTAAAGATTTCTGACTTTTTCACCACATCAACTTTTTATGTCCTGGTTTGAGATCTGGAATACTTGTGAGAGGGCTCTTTGTTAAAACCAATTCATGCAGCAAATTCCTGTTCAGTCCTAAACAAACCACAAAAACCTCTTTAGAAAATTCCTTAAGATATTTTATTGGTTCTCACCGCTTGGTCTATGGTACTGTTTATGTTCATCCACATATATTGATATAGAAATATATTTTTTAAACCGTTTATTGTTGTTGCTAATGCCTATTCTTCCACATTAGTCTATGTACACTAGATTTCTAATTTTCTTTGTATGTTTTTTTTGTCTGTCATTACTGATTTTACTGTTAGACTTTAATTTAATTATATTTATATATATATATATATAGTTTCTTATGGTGGTTCTGTGTATAGTTTGTCCAAATTAAATTAAGCTAAACCAAACCCATCATGCCTTTTTATTGCCGATCTAGGCATGACATCAGGAATCTAGATCCATAATTTGTAGATGAAGACACTTTGTCTTACTCTGTCATTAAACTGAATGAAAGAGTAACACTTTTTAAAAAAAAGCATTTTTAAGTCTACTGCTTCCAAAAACAACCATTATGAACAATGACAAGTTGAACGCTGAAGTGCACGTCTAAGCTGCCAGCATAGTATTACAGCCATACTGTGCAAAGTGTTATAAACAATAAGATGGATGAGACAATAACATGTTTGAGAATGAAAAGAAGGTCTATACATCAGCGCAAAGGCAAATATTGTAAAAGACAAGATGATTTATGATACTTAGTTCTTGAGAAAGAGAGGAGAAAAGATTTTAGGAATATATTTGGCAAAACTAACAAACATGTTTTTGCTTTTTCGTTTTTCACAAATAAAGTTTCCCCAAACTGTGTTTTAAGTAATATGTAACTAGTGTAGAATAGCTCTCATCAGACAAAGTCACATGCAAACAAAATCTTTACCAGACTTCTGTTTGACAAGAAATGCTCTGGTGCTTTAATATTATTAGACTGCTTGCCATGAGATCTCACAACTGTCATGATCCTGAGGTGTTAGGTTTTGGTTTTCATTTGTGTTCATGTTTTTCAGCAGTTTCCTTGTTCCTTATTATGTTCTGTAGGTCTTGTCATATTCTGTTTTTATTCTTGCTTGTTTTTGTGTTTTGCCATTCTTTTTAGGTGTATTCACTTAGTTCATTCCTTTGTGTTTCTTATGTGATCCTTTTTCAGTTAATATTTATCCTGTTTGATCTGTTTGACATTTTGCCTAGGGTTTCTTGTTCAGCTCCACTCATGTTTATTTGTCATTTATCCCCTTTAAGGCTCTGCTCTTTTCTTCTGTTTCAGCTGCCCAACATATCATCTGATTGTTTTGCATTCTCTCTGCCCCAGCTGCTCCACATTTCATCTGATTTGCTCTTCTGGTTCATTGGCCAATTCTCCACCCTGCGTCTGTATTGAAACTCACTGGTTTTTATTGCTCACTGTTACATTCTACTGTTTGCCTGTCTGTTCATGCCTCTCTTCTCGCCTGGTCTTCTACCTATGTTCTTATGCCCTGTTCTCTCTGTGTGTTTTGCCTGTAAGTTTTGTTGTTCACTTAGCATTAAATCGCTCTAATCACTATGCTGCTCCCAAGTTCCTGCTTGCATTTTGGTCCTGCTAACAACCTACAATTCATGACAATAACACAGCTAAATAAAATAATGCTTCAATTAGTTTGAAAGCTCCACAGCTCCTCTTTAACGTTAGACAACATCAGAAACCAGAAAAACATTCCACCACAACATTGCTATTTCCTAGCTTAGTACAAATCCAGTTGCAGTCAAATGCAAAACTACTTGTGGTATTATAAAATAAATAAGATTAAAGGCTCCCACATTGTTGGGTATACTGTGCACTAATGTTAGCCGCACAGCCTCTGTTTGAGGTTCCATAATCAAGCATACCAATTTTCTACATTTTAAATGACAAATTCATACATTTACCACAATTTCTGCCAGTAGGGAAAAGAAGGGGAATGGATAGTAGCAATTTGATGAGCAAGTTGGGCACCTGGCACCGTTTCTTCTCCAGAAAGAGAAGAAAGTGGCTGTGACCCTGCTCTTCCTCAGGACTAGCTCAGCTCAGTATATCAGCACGGTGTCACATATAGAACAGCTCGATGTGAAGACTTGTTTCCACCGAGCAGTTTATATTGTGACACTACGTATGCGGTCGTAAAAAAGGGAGCTTTCCACAGACGTGTCCGGCGGAGTCAAATACGCCCGAGTATATGGGAGCTGTAGGATAGTTATTGAATCTCGGTTGTTGAATTACATCTGCACTCCCTGCTGCGTGTATTGTTAGAGACCAAAAACATCCAGGCCCACACTTCCTTGATCCCCTTTCCTAATGAAGAAGATATAGGTCTATTTGATTGCAGAACAGCATAATGACAAACTGTTTTTGCCTGCCTTCCTGCCCTAAACAGTTAATGCTGCTAATAAAACTCATAGGCCTACAACCATAGACAAGAACTTTTTAACCCTAACTGTTGTATATAAAACTCCAAAATTTTACTCTTCACCAGTTCTGCTTTGCAGGAAGTTGCTGTGCTGTTCTTTTAGGAGATGTTTGCTGACAAAACAAGACTTGAGCTGCAAAGATTAGTCAAAGGGTTAATGCTAGAATTTTGGTTTATAAAACTGACAGAAATAAAGATGTCAAAATGCTCCATGGTGATGAATACTGCAGAGTTAGGTAGGATTTTCTTTAGATATTCTGAATGAAAAACCCTCCTTGCAATAGATTACAACAATATTCCAGAGTTCTGGATGCTACATCCTTGCTTGCTGCCTGTAATAACCACAGACTTCATTTCTTTCACTGTTGGGGAGGGGCAATCAGCCTTCAGAATTGCAAAATAACTCTCTGGAGGCTGGGGATGCTGAAGTTAATTTGTTCCTTCATTACATGAAATAAATCCCTAAATAGATGCTGGTGATATTATTAATATTCACATTTCCAATAGCTTTTTTTTTGCTGCAATATTTTACATTTCACATTCATGGGAATACCTGGTGACACAGTTGGTTCATAATTATTGATGCAGTACATCAAAAATGTAGAATTTATTGCATAAAATTATCATGAAAGCTAAGCTGTGATTATCAGCAAAGAGTCCAACAGAGCAAAGTTAGACACAGCTAAATGAGTTGGCAAATCTTTGATCTTGTACATTCTGACAGACACATGGAGCCAGATGAAACTTTTAATCAGAGGAGATGGAACTTCCCTTTGATTTCTTGGCTGGGAAAAGTCAGACCTTGGATCCAAGGCAAAGTGTTTGAGTGTCTGTGCTGTTGTAATTCATCTGTAGTGTTATTGACTGTGACAGAGATACCTTGGTTTTCCTCAGGGTGATGTATTTATACCTCTTTAATTACTTCACTTTTATGACATGTTACAACCAAAAACTTCCATTTATTTTATTAAGATTTTATGTAATAGACCAACACCAAGTAGCGTATAATTATTAACTCAAGAAATTCTGATAAAGATTGGTCATAACTGACTGTAATGGAGGAAATTCATTATTGAGATTTAATAACCCTAACAAATTGCCAGGGGTACTAATTTTCCAATATAAGCAGAGAATTTAATAATTTTTACGAGTGCTACTTTTAAAGCTCTAGCAAAATCTGCAGGGTTTTTCCAAACTTCACGATGATCAAGATGGTGCAACTGTTAATATAAAACACAAAAACAATTTTAAGATCCATACTTTAGTTGGGAGGAACCTTTTTATGTGTCTCATAAATGTCTTAATGTGCGGTTGAGCAGGACCAAAGTAGCAACAGGACATTAGCAGAAGCATGGTGAGGATGGATGTTTTAATGAAACCAATGATAAACTCACAGAACATGTGGAGACACAGGGACTGGTAGATGGCAACGGACAATCTGACAAATAAGGGACAGAAAACAGGGACCTAAATACAACTTAGATGAAAAGAACTACATGGAAAACACATGGGAGCAGTTAACAGAAACTCAAACAGGTGTGGATCATGAAAATAAAAGTAAGAGGTCGACTGAGATGTTCAAACTTAAATCTCTCCACCCTCTCTACCTCCTCTCCATTGATGCAAAGGGCAGATTGCTTTGTGTGTTTGGATCTCCTGAAATCCAGAATGAGATCCTTGGTCTTACATATGTTTGGTTCCGAGTTATTGTCATGACACTATTCCACAAGGTGTTGGACCTCCTCCCTGTTGGCTAATTCAATGTTGTCGGCTATGAGCCCTACAATGGTGGTGTCGTCAGTGATACCACCATTATAGTTTATGAGATCGAGTAATGCTATTATCAGGAAATTGCTGCTGCATTTGAGTAGCACTTGTATAAATTACAAAGCAGTGGCACATACTGTATGTGTTGCATGCATTCAGTGGCCACTTTATTAGGTCCATCTTGCAGTACTGGGTTGGACTTCGTTTGATTTTAAAATTGCTTTAATTTACTGGAGGCAAAGATTAAACAGGAAATCTGAAAAATTCTTTAGAGGTCCAAACTGACATAGGATCACACTGCTATGGTGGCTGCAAATTTTACAGCTGCATGTCCAGGATGCAATTCTCCCATTCCACCTGAAAGATGCTTTACTGGACTAGGGTCTACTGGCTGTGAAGGTCATTGAAGAACAGTGAACTTAGTGTCTTGATCAAGACGTTCCTTTGAGATGATTTGAGCTTTGTGACATGGGTCATTATCCTGCAGCAACTAGTCATCAGAAGGTGGCTATACTATGGTCATAAAGGGATGGACATGGTCAGCAACAATGCTCAGATAGGCAGTTGTATTTAAACACACTCTATTGACACAAAGCAGCCCAAAGTGTGTCAAGAAAATATGGCCCACACTACAGCACCACAACCAGTTTCACAGTTTGTTGCAAGCAGTTGTTTAACCTAAAAAGTAGCTGCTGAGTTTATATGACCATTTTTTTTTATAAACTGAGTATCAGTTTCAGTCTGGCTTAGCTTGTGATCAAACTGACAATGCTACATTTTCTCATGTGTAAAAATGCTTTAGGGGCATTTTCCTAAAGCAGTTTATCTTCCTACAACATTAATAGGCAAGGCAGATTTGCAATAGTGTGATGGGGATATAAGTTATTTCTTAAAGGTCTGTACCTTGATATTATTTGCTGTGTTGTGATTTCCTTTGCAGAATGCACATAAAGGTCTTGAAGTGAAACCCGCCCCAATCTATTTCACATTCAGACCTGCCTCTGGCTTGGCCCATTGTTTCCTCTTTTTGAAACCCTTCAAAGTGGGCTTCACAAAAATGATTCCCACCACTTTGTCACATGTATGGGACCTCTGGGAATATCGCACTTAACACCACTGCTTTCCACTGCAGCATGTAGAAGTAGGCACCACATGTTGTCTGTGAAGTATAGCTGAGACTCAAAAGGCATCAAGGACACTCAAGTGAGATAATTGTATAGTCAGGGGGAGACAGCAGGTATTACAATGTAACTTAAAAATCAGCAAGCTCTCCTTGAACAACCTTCAGATAATCACAGCTTAAAGCAGAGGCCAATTCTTCATGCTTTGCAGTGAAACAAATCCCAGAAAACAGGCTACAGGGGAGATATAAGAGTCATTGATAAACAGCATCTGCAAATTGTAAACAAAAGAGGTGAAACTAGCATGTTATAGAGGATGGGATGGTTTTGTAAGGCTCCAACTAGTAGACTTGACAGGAAAGTTTTAGGGGTGAAGATGTGACATAATAAAGGAGATCTAGTTTAGCAAATGTATGCATAGGTGAATTATGTATCAACAGCAGAAAAAGCTTTTGTGAAAGAAAAAAAATAGCAAATTTCAGTGGTGTGCCAGCCTGATTTTACAAATCATCTCCTTGAGCAGAAGTATTTGCCACTGATAGGTGGGGACTTTCATTTTTACCCCGTGTTTGTGACAAGATTAGGATATCTCTCCCCACGCACATGGATGACTGACTCCTTGGGGGTGCATGCATCGCTCTTGTACTCCCTCCCTCCATCCCAAGGCAGGATACATTTCTATTTTCAATGCGATAATCTTTCGCCACAAGCCATCTGACAGGCAAAAGCATCACCCACATGGCACACCCCCCGGGCATCTAGCAGCAACATATCATAGCATGGTGACTAACAGGGATCCCAGGGAGTGTACCTTACAGTGGCATTCACAGCAGGGTACACAGTTTTAGCCTCTATGTTACTGTTCAGTCATTTTTATTTAAACAATGTTCCACAAAGATGCCAATTTGACTTCATTTTCTGAAGCTCTTTAGGTCGGAACAGAAATCTGCAGCAGATGCAACTAACAACTAATTTGATGGTTAAACAACTACTAATGTCTACCAATATACTGTAAATGTTTTTTGCAATAATCACACGTCATACCCCCACCAATGATTGGTCGACTTCAAACCTCCACTCCATGTCAGGACCTCTCAGTTGTTCAAAATGCATTACCCAGGTCATGAAATCAAAAAGTGGATTGGAAATGTGCTTTTTAGGCTGCCTCATTTCTGCTTGCATTCCGGTCTACATTAATGCATTAACATAACCCACTACATACGTTTGTCTCAGGGCTTTGAGCAATTGCTTAAATTTTTTAAACCAGATTCCATTAAAATAATAACTGGGTTGTATACAGTGTGTGTGGTTATATAATGTGACTGTCATAATTCACCTGTGTTTGAGTATTGAGTTCTTGTTGCTTCCCCTGCTTATGTTCTCTTGTTGTAGTCATGTCAATTCATTCATGTTAGATTAGATTTATGGTTCATTTGTATGTTTAGATTACGTCCCTGGATTCCTCCTGTGTTAGGTGTTTTGAGTTTCTTGTCTGTTCCTCTGCACTTCCTTGATTAGTTACTGTTATTCTTTTTAAATTAGGTTTATGGTTCATTCTTGTGTTTAGACATTTGTGTTACTTTCCCGGATTTCTCCATGTCCCCGCTCATCTGTGTTAATTAGCATACCTTCCACCAGCTGCTCCACATTCCACCTGATTAGATCTTTCAGTTCATTGGCCAGATCTCCTCCCTGCCTCTGTATTTATGCTTTCTGGTTTTTGTTGCTCACCACTGGATCCTCCTCTTAACTACCTGCTCCATGTCTCTGTCGTCATGCCAAGCCTGCTCACAAGCCTGTCAATTCTGCACATGTCCCATGTCTTGGTCCCCCTGTAAGTTCCTTTTATTATTAAAACTTTACATTAGTCCAACTACGCTCTGCATTTTGGTCCTTCCCCTACCATAGCATGACAGTAACCGCATTTGGATATGTTAATGATCCCAGCATATTTTATGTAGAGTGCTCACTCTGTTCCTTTGTGAGGGAAAGGATTTTATGCCATAAAGAAGTTGAAGTGATATGGCTCTGGATTTGGAGATCTTCATTTAGTTCTCATCTGTCAAATTGTAATCAGCAGTAAGATATCTGGTCAGACCACTCCCTCTGGCAAATGTTCTGTTGCTCTGTTTTTCAAAAAAAGACCATCAAATTAAAATATTCTGAAATGTATCTGTAAACATGATTGATGACTTGATAATCAATCATACTGGTAAAAAAATGCAACCTTGATAAAATAAAAAACAAAAAATGAAAGAGTAGCTTATCTTATCATGCAGGTTTGTACTGAACTGTTGGAGATGACATTTCATACAGGGTCAGCATCCTTTTCTGATTGAAAGACAGCAGGAAACAAGCTGGCATCTATGTGAATCCTTGTTTAAAATCTATTTTCTGTGTGTTTTTCTGTCTCAGCTTATTGGTAATCCAGTCCAACTGATAACACACTACTCTGTATTATTTCTTACATTGATCTAAAGATTATGTACAAACCAAACACAAACTTTAAAGAAACAGTATCACAGTTTAGACAAGTGCTTTCTTGCAAACCGTCAGGCAAGGGTTAAATCGGGAAATAATGTTTGGAAAAAACTTTTCCTATTCAGAAAGAATTTCCATCCATTGACTAGATTGAGCCTTTCTCTGCAGACACAAACTGAATCAGTCAATGAATGGGAGCTATAATTATTGTCTTTCTTCTCACATTACATTCGCCCATTGTTGTGACTGAACTGCCAGTAAACAATGGCTATATACTGATGAAATGTGGATATCTGGACAAAACATCGAGTGTGTTTCCCCAGTCCCTCAGTTAGAAATACACAGGCCAGTTCCAAAACAGAGTTACTCAAGTTCTTCTATCTCTGTGTGTTTTTATATAAGAACTGAGGTGGCAACGGGGGGGTTGATGATGAACCACAGCCATGTCACGGAACCATTTGTAAAATGACCTAATTCAAAGAGTTCAAAAGTAAAATCAACAGAATTAGTTTACTAAGCATTTTTCAAAGAAAAACATGTCATATCTGTTATCTGAACCACAATGGACCAGATCATTTCTGGGACTTCGCCGGGTATCTTGGTTGAATCAGTTTAGAAAATCAATGCTTTGTTGAGGGATCTTACAGATCCAGGTTGTCATCCTCTCTTTTTTACTCATGGCTCACAGTGTTCATGTTAATTGTTTCAATCTAACCAAATCACTACATAGTTTTATTCTCTTAGCCTTGCCTAACCACCAATTTCTTATTGCCTTACATGACTGACTGTAAATTCATGGTCAATTGTCCACATACAAACAGTGTTTTTCACTTGTGAATAGTTTTTCTCTCTTGGTTTTTGGAATATCGTAGAATCAAAACAGAGTGAACAAACCTCTTGAATCATTTTGAGCACAACTTCAGTGAATGATTTAAACATATGGGTTTCAGACTGTGGTGCATGTACTACTGTTAGCGCTTCCTTAAGTGGCGCTCTAAAGACATTTTTTGTACAATTTATTTTCAAAGATAAATGCTAATGAATTAACTGTGATGTAGAGCCACAAGGAACCAACAGCCAAAAATGGTGAGTTGTTCAAGCATCTTAGCCTCTGAGAAACTTCTCAAAGAGAAGTGGATGCTGAAAGATTTTGAGAGGCCCCATATCTGGAGCAAACAATGGTGAACAGAAAGCAAGTGCTGGTGGTTACTTTACTTCTGACATTGGAACTTGGGCTTGGAAAGGACATCAAACCATTTTAATCATATTCCTGTTCCAGGCTTGAAAATCAGTGTGATTTGCTTACTGATATGCTCTTTGGCCAGTTTAATTTAGTTAAGCAACACCAGCCAATAAGTTTTGTCTGCAATGTGTACTTTGTACTTTCATACATGTAGCAACATGTGCACTTAGTGAGATGAACATAATCAAAAGTGGAGATAAAGTGTTATTGTTGTTGTTTACTGCAGCTGTTACCAAGTCTTATATTAAACGCAACCAAATTGGACTTTGGAGACTGGAGTTGGTGAGAAACCGACATTTCCACTTGACATACTGAGTCCTGGGAGGTTTTCTGATCATTTCACCAACTGAAAACCTAAACATTTTACCTTAAAATGGAACAACAAATTATGCAGTGCCAGTGGATAAGGTTTTTGTTCTTTTCTTTGATTTTATGGCAAAAACAAAGAAGCCAAGGTCCTTTTCACTACTATTTCCAAAATGTCTGTCCGTATAGCACTTGACAAAATTATGTAGTACAAACACACAGTATTTACTACACAGGTCCTTGCTGCAAAATGTTTGAGAGCCACTGATTTAAAACTCTTCTCTAGCATTCCTTTTGACTTGACACCTTAAAAAAAGGTAGTACAGGCAAGCTGCCACTATTCCCATCTAGCTAATAACATTTGTTACTCCTGTAACAAACAAAAGCAGCATTGTCACACGTCATGGCATGTTTACACAAAGCTAACATTGAATAGGTTGACTTGTCTTTGTTATGGTATATTTTCAGTAAATCAGCTACTGCTCTCTATATTCATTATTGTTCTCTGTTCACATAATACTGACTCACATTGAGGGTATAGCATACCCACCTTTAGAGGTTGTGTCTGAAAGGGACGTTAGATAGATGTTAACTTTCCTTTACCATTGTGCTAAAAATACATTTTAAATAAAACAGACATGTAGACATGTATACTGAAGGACAACACTCTTGTTTTCAATCGGTACTGTAAATTGCATTTAGGTAAAGTCAGTCTTTTGTAAGCAATACATTTATGAAAGTTTTTTAATAGGATCTGTTCAAAAGACAACCCCTTGACATGTGTCATCTCATTTTCCAAAGAGGGTCCCACACATTGTGAATAACAAAGCACTTATAAACAAGATTACATAACAATAAAAACAAATTAAAAAAGGCAGAGCATGGATAGATGTCCACCCACACTTCAATACAATAGATTACTGGCATCATCTAATTTACCAAAACATAATATTATTTAATGAAATATAAACATAAATCTAGGTTTAAGACAAAAAAAAATCAAATAACAGCAACAAAGTAGGAGTTTGTAGTAGTTGTAGGAGTTTTAAATTAAATTTAGAATCATAAAAAATACAATGTTTATTACAGGAGAGAAAATAAGTATCTAACCCATCAATGTTTTTTCTCAGTCCTCTTATAAACATAATGAGATCATGATGACATTATAGGAGGTCAACTCTGGACTGATCAGATCAACATGCTTTTTCTTTAGCAGTAGTTTTCTGTGAAGTGATTGGGCAGAAGGGCAATTGCAGCTGACCGCCTTACTATAAAACTGTATCTGCAAATACCAGGTCTCTCAAGCTCTCTGAGAGTGGCCCTTGGCTCTTGGACAACTCTTCTGCCAAAAATCTTGTCAGGAGCACCTAGGCATGGTTGGGGTATGGCACAATTTTGTTCTATGCACTTCTAGATGTTGGTCCCAACAGTACTAACTAAAACATTGAGAAGTTAAGAATTATAACGTCATCAGTAAATTTTGCAACGGTAAGGTTGCACAGTTCTTGAGAGAGCTCTTAGCTTTTACACATTATGAAATATTTCTTGTGCAATACCCTCATAGTTGTTTTTGTATTAGTATGGGCCATTTATTAGAATGGAACAATCTGATTTTATTTGCACAGTAAAGTAGCAGGATTCTTTTCTAAATACTAAACTAATTGCCACTGTTTCATTTGCTTTTCTGTATCTTGTTGCAGCAAAGGTGCTTAAATTCCACTGTGTTACACATAACGTAATTTATGAAAAAGACTGTTCGGAATTCTTTATATGTGTGACTTGGATTGTTAATGACATCTGATTTATATTTGATGTCAATTTTCCCATCAGATGCTGTATCAACTATATCAGTTGCTCATCTCATTGTTGTCTGTCACTTCTTATTCTCAATTACGTTTATTTCTATTATGGCAGAATATATCTGGTTTTACCAGTCATTTTATCACATCTTCACCCTGATTGTTATACACTTGCATATAAACAGTATGCTATTGCTTACACACCTAATGCCTAATTTACACACACATTATACTATTATATTTGCTCTACTGATTAGCGCAGTTATAAAGGAGCTATTAAATTTCTCTGGACGTCATGTTGTTGTTGACTGATGGCAAGTTTTGGTTTTGCACTCTACATTTATAGGAGCAACTAGTCTCATTCTCCCTGCTTCCATAAAATTTAATAGAAGAAGTAGTAGACAGGTTTTGCTTCTCAAATGCACTTGATTAATTGATCATCAGCATATTTAAGCATTGTTCACTGAGAGTGGGCATAGAGTAGGCACCCTAGCAAACTCACCCTTAGGTCAGATCGTGATATGCTCAGAGGAATCACAAAAAAGAGCTGCAAGTCACTCTCTCCATGCTTCTCTCTTTTCATGGTAAATGTTTAGGTTCATGGCAGTATGATAAAAAATGCAGCATGTTTGGAGGGTGTGTCAGAAAAAAGCCTCTTTGCTCTACAAGAAAAAGGCAGCACAATAATGTTACAAAGTTGCATCTCAGAGAACCAGAATCGTTTTGGGACACAATCTTCGACCAGATATTTTCAAAGTGGAGATATTTTGCTGTGACACACAACACCATTGCATGGCAAAAATTGAGTAACAGTATCAGTATGGTGGTGCAGGAGTGATGATTTGGGCTTGTTTTGAAGTCACAAGAGTTGACCATGAATCCCTCAGTATATCAAAGTATTCTAGAGAGTCAAATGTGAAGCCATTTATCCAACACCTATAGCTTGGTGGAAATTTGGTCTTCATTGGCATCGCTGAAAAATAAAAATTCTGTGCCTGCAAACCTACATAAACTGAAGTAACCCTCAAAAGAACAAGGGACCAAACGTACTCAGCAGCAATGTGAGAGGTTAATGAAGGCATACAGAAACCAACTACTTGAAGTTGTTCAGGCTAAATGTATTTTTTCTCAATGCTATAATAACATGAAATACATTTAGTTTCTCTCATGACTGCAAGTCAAGTCAAGGCAACTTTATTTGCATAGCACATTTCAGTAACAAGACAATTCAAAATGCTTTACATGATAAAACATAAGTAAAGAAAACATAAAGTACATTGCAGTGGCAAAATAAAGGCAAGTAAAGGAAGGTTGGACTACAGGCTAAAATTAATGATGTTTCAGGTAGTAGTTTAAATAGAACAGTTGAACCTTGATTTAATCTGGACTTTTGTTCCAGATTAGTGCAACATAAGAACTGAATGCTGCTTCTCAATGTTTGGTTCTGGTTCTGGGGAAGCACAGTAGACTTGAACAAGAAGACATAAGTGGTCTGGAAGGTTGATACAACAACAAACAACAACTAATGTATTTTGGTGCTAAGCCATTCAGTGACTTAAATTAACAGAAGTATTTAATTGTTTTTATGTGCCCCTAAATTGTTCAGGTCTGAGTCCATCACTACACCCAGATTTTGGGCTTGATTAGTGGTTTCTAGATGTAGTAACTGAAGCGGTGTGCTGACTCTTGATCCCTTCTCCTTTGGTCCAAAATAATTACTCCAGTTTTGTGTTTATTCAGATGAAGACGATTATGGCTAGTCCATATTGATTTGTTCTGTGCATATACCTAACGCTGGAATAGGTTCATAGTCACCTGGTGATATTGTAAAGTAGAACTGTGTGTAATCTGTGTGGTTATGGTAACTTATCTTGTTGTTTGTTATAATCTGAGCTAGTGGGAACATCTTGTTACTGAATAGGAGGGGTCCCAAGATGGACCCTTGGGGAACCCTGTGTGTGATTTTTGTCAATTATGATGTAAAGTTACCTATTGACACAAAACAAGTTCCTGTCCTTCAAGTAAAACTCAAAACAGTGATGTAATGTACCAGAAAGTCCAACCCAGTTCTCCAATTATGGCAGTAATATGCCATGAACAGCGTTAAATAATAGTGCCATTGGTTGATATTGTTAGATATAATGACAACAGTGTTGCTGGGGTCCAATAATTAAACACCTTGACAAGGGCAGTCTCGGTACTGTGGTGAGCACAGGAACCCTCAGCTGTTTATCGTCAACAAGGTATTTACCTGCTGGAACACAGCTTTTTCAATAACCTTACTGATGAATTGAAGATTTGAGATGGGTCTGTGATCTTGTAATGGCAACTGGTCCAATTTCTTCTTTTTCAATAGGGGTTTAAAAATTTGCTGTTTATAAGGCCTGGGGGAAACACCAGACAAAAGGATTATGTTCATTTTTTGAATCAAATCAGACAGAATGACAGAAGACAGAAAGACAGCTTTGTTGATGTATAATTTCTTCTAAGTTGATTGTAGTTGATTTGGTATTGGGTAATTTTGTTCAGTTTTGTTCTGATTGGACATTAGTACTGGACTTGATATTCATGTACATACTAGCCTTTTAATTATCTGAATTTTCTCATTAAAGAAGTTAGCAAATTGATTGCAGGCCTTGTTAGAGTGGAGTTCAGATGCTACAGACACAGGAGGGTTTGTTAACCTAAGCAACGCCCCCCCCCAGCATTAATGTTTCTGTTGATGATTTCAGAAAATAAATATTCCTTTGCATATTTCAGTTGTAAGTTATATCTGTAAAGTATCTTTTTATAGATGTCATAGTAAACCTGGAGTCCGGTCTTTCGTCACCTCCGTTTGGCTTTTTGACACTCCCTTTTTTCAGTTCTTTCTGGTAGAGCATTTCTCCACGGTGATTTCTTCTTACCAGAGACAACCTTCACCTTTGTGGGAGCAATGATGTATGAAACTCTAGAATGGAAGTTATCTACCAGCTCCTTTACTGAGTTACAGGACAAAGAGGAAGTGGAAGAATAAAATTGGTTAAATATATCTCTTTCACTAGTTGAGTCTATGGAAATCAAGCTTTCAAGGAAAAGTGGTCAGATAGGGTGACATCAGATACAAAGACCTTGGAAATGTTTAGACCCTTACTTACGATTAAGTCCAAAATATCTCCCTGTTTTTGTGTGGGCTGTCTAACATATTAAGTAAAACAAAATTTTAAAGGTTATCACCTATTTTTTGCCCCTCTGTCTTGGGGGTTGTCAACATGAATGTTGAAGTCTCCCACAATGATTAAACAGTCGTAATCAACACGTAGCACAGATGAAAGGTCATTGAAATCATAGAAAAAGTTTGTTTCGGAGGCCTGTACTGATTTTCATGGAAACTGTCCTTTTACAATTATTCTTTGTGCAACCTTGAAACAGGTGGACTATCTTTAGGGCTGTGGTCAAGGCAGAAATACAGTTTGTGTTGCAAGCCTGGTAAGTGAAGAACACTTGCAAGTCAAGTCAGTTAAGCTATTGAAAACAATGTTTCACAACACATTAACTATCACATTCTGTGTGAATATACTATTATTAGCTTTATGTTCACATTTTATGTTTAGATTTCACTCCCACTTTTACTCCAGTTACTGTGAACCATATGTATATATCTCTCTATAGTTGCAGTGTGCGTCCTAGTTTTTTCACATTGATTTTGCCATGCAACAGTAAAGGTTTATTACCACTAACTATCAATACATTTCTGACAGAAAAAATGAAATTTCTCTAGTTGATGTACACAAAGATTTTTATGTGAAAAGCAATGAGAGAGGTTAAAACTGAATTGCTGCCCTGTATAAGATCTTAAAATCTGTAATACACAATGTTGTTTTCCTGTCATTAAAGGGAGGAGTGCCAATTGGCCATTGGCAAAATGATTGTGCTTTGGTGTTGAATCACAATAAGTGCATGCCTAGTTTACTCCATTAAGAGCTTTGATAACATAACAAAATTGAACACCTTATTCAAATTAAATATTCATCATCTTCATCATCAACTTCCTGGAACCCATTATAATTACTTGTGGGACTTTAAATAACACTTGTGGATTAAGAGCGAAAACACAGGCCAAATAGACTAAACAAAGTTAACCTCCCATGAGATGACTTAAAAAAACTTTTGACTTGCAAAAGTAATTATGTTCACCATGAGCCCTTGTTTTCATGGTTCGCAACTCCTGCCCCTTACTAGCCTTCAGAAGAACTTTGAACTCATTTTCGCAACTTAATTTGAAAGTACAATGCAATCAAGGTAATTAGGGGAACATACAAAAGTTAGGGTGGCAGTCAGATTTAAAGAATCATTGGGGAGAAAAATGCTAAAAACACTAGATGACCTGTTTGTGTCTTTAATAGAAATGCACCGCTGTTACTGGAGCTAGTGAAAAAGGCCTGGCAGGACAACTTTAATTAATGAAAAACAATCAGTTACTAAATTACTCATGTGTAGCACAATTAAAAAAATATTTGGCCTCTTCTTCAATTTTATTTTCTTTACATTGGGAGGTGTATTCATATATGATTGTAGTGCCCGAATAAAATTAGTGGTGATTAAATGTTATGCCATCAGGTTTAAGCAATTTATTTTTATTTTATACTGTTTCAAGATACCATCTTTGCCATCATTTATAGGTAATCCATCAGATAATTAGCTGCACACAAGCAAATTAAGCTTCAGTGATTCCATGAATAATTCCATCTCAGATGACAAACGCAACTGTTCGCAAATGAAAAGTTCAGTTACAGATGTTTCGATAGACTCATTAGTACAGAAATTAGTAGTTTTTGTTCTAACTAAATAGTATTCCAGTCATAGTGAGCATGATCTATTTTCTATTGTATAAGAATCAGTAAAACATATATGGCAATTTTTTTGTAGCATGGCTTGTTATACTTTCTATTTTTAAATGGAAAGAAAAACCCTTGATTGTTTACTGACTTCATCTACACCCAGGTGAATGGGTAATACCTAAATGGGTTCTGTGTCCTAGTACAAAAACTGTCTGAATAAATTACCTATTTATGACACAGGACCTCAGAATTACCTCTACTCCTAAAATAAATAATTTATGGCATTCACAAAAAACACTATTTTTTGCATCATATTTGTCATCTTTTAAGTGTTATAAAGTGAGATCAGCAATGCCTCTTTTCCTTTTAAGGTTCCAGCACCGCACAGCTCCACTCTGCTCTACCTCGCCCTACTTGACACGAAACCTGTTGTGCTTCCTTTGACGGCTGGAGGTGGAGCTTTAAGTCACCGCAACTTTCAATTTGACCTGCTTCAGCCATTGTGGTCCATAAATATTTTTGTTGTCTCTCGGGTTTTGGAGGATTTTCCCGCCACTGCTGTGTACGATAAAATTCCTGTCTTTTCATTCTCTTCACTACCTCGGCGGACACTTCCTCACACTTGCCGCTAACATACGTCTGACCACGCTCTTGGCCAATCAGTGAACGGCAGTCTGCTCACACCACATTTCGGTCCTACTCAGCCCTGATTGGACTTGCTGACAAGCAACGACTAGGGAAGCCAGTACTGTGCCAGAAAAAGCCTGTAATGGAAATGGTCGCAAAATGGGCTAAGTGGAGTGAAGCCGGACACAGTAGGGCCCATGGAAAAACATATGTGTATGGTATTTTTATGAGCCTTAGATGTAAATGTGAATGCTTTAAGCTTGATGCCTGTATCTATGTTTGAGATTTTTATTTTAAAGTATAAACAGAAGTAGTTCTTGACTTGCCCTGTTGTGTTGCCAGGTTCCTCCAATGCAGACTTCGTATAGGGGTGGTTGATAAAATTCAGTTAAATGAACATTGAAAAAGCAATCCATTGTAATTGCAATTTTGCATTATTACCACTGTGATGAGTGCAATATGATATAATACGCAACACTAATACATAAATACTTGTACACAATATTTATCAACAAAACAATGAAATGATTATTTTATCACCAATTTTTATGAGTAGGATTATGCAGGCAGCATGGGAATTTAAGTGTGTGTCCTGAAATGTTGGAGAATAGAGCTGGGTAATATGGACAAAAAAGATATCACAATATGTGTTTTAGTATAACATTTTAAACCTTTTAAACTTTTATCATCATTATTACTTTCTATTCCTCTATAAACTTTTTCAATTGTTTAATTGCCCTGGACTAATTGAGAACCACTGCATTAGATACATGTATAACACAACAGAGCACATCTCTGTAAATTACTTTGGGCTGAATCAATCAACAAGAGTTCTGTGGAAAAGCAGAAAAAGAGACCTTGGAGAGTTTACATTTGGGATAAACTTTATACATCTTTTAATTCATTTTAGCTCATTAATGCCTAATCCAGAGATGCATGTCCCCAAAATGTTTTGGTCTGATGGGTGTCTTGATGGGAAAACTATGCCCAGCTCATGTTGACCTGTGAACCCACAGCTCAGTAATGAATATTCATATACCATGCTGGGAGACCAAAGAGACTCATTATAACACCTGGCTATTATTTGAGGCCTACTGTTGCTTGAACATTGAAATAACTTGCTCTTAAATTCAAAAACTAATAGAATTGTAATGTTGGGATAAAATGATAAGCATACCATGAACTTGGCTAATCTTTTATGTAGAAAAGTAAAGAAAAAAATACAGAACAAAACAAAGATCAAAGAGTTTTCAAAATCTATTTATTTGGTTTATTGGTAGTTTTTTTTTTAAATGTGGGAAATCTCCAAATGAAACTCCAAAGGAAAGTTGATATCGGAAACATTAAAATATATATAGGGGATTCATGGCATTTGGGTTGAGGGGCTTGTGTTCGATATCTGTGTCCTGGTTAGAAGAGGCCCTGTTGGGAAATTCATGTCAGGTTCATGGGGGGCTCATGGGGTTGAAATCAGAATTAATTGGGAGGTTAGGACTGTTTCAACCTGTAGTGGCTGTGGTTGGCAGGCTAGTTTGGACCAGATATACCCCTTTTTTGTACATGGCCCCCTCTCCGTGTGAGGATGGGGGTCGTTGGGGGTCGGGGTCCAGGGCGAGGTCTCTTGGGTTCGGGCGGTGGTCTGGGTGCTGGGGTGGTCTGCCTGACTCCACCCCTGCAGGGAAGGGGACCACCTCCTGGGTCCGGGGGGCGGTTGCCCCATTGGGGTATCGGCACCTGGACCTGGGAGTATAAAGTATGTATGGGGAGTGTGAGTGAGTGCACGACGTCCATTGTTGTTTGTCTTTACGCTGGGTGCGTGGGTGTGAGTGGTTTTATCTGTACGCATGAGGGTGGGAATGTGTGATCGTGACTGTGTGTGCCTGTTTTTTTGCTTCAGGTCGGGTCTTGGACTGCTCCCTCTCCTGGATCAGTTTAGGCCCCCCATCAAATGTGGGACCTATTTCCTTCCCGCTACACTACCTGCCGGTGGTTGGTGTCTCTGCCCGCTGGTATACTTGTGGTTCTCGGCGTCCAGGACTGGGTGCTTTGGTGTGTGCCAGCTCACCCCTGGTGGCTGGTTGCCGGGGCCTTCACCCTGGGCTCTGTTGGGCCTCTGTTTAGGGAGTGATATGTCCCGGGGTCCCTGGGTCCATGGCTGGATCTACTCGGGCGTAGACGGCTGCCGACGGGGCCTGTGGGCTCATTGCTGCAACTCCCTGGGGCTTCTGCATTGTGGTTGCTGGGTGGTTCCTCTGGAACTCTCCCTTGCTCTTCTCTCTGGGGGTTGCTGTAGTCCCAGCGATGGTTCTCATGGGATTCCTGTGCTCTGGTGGGCCTTTGGATGTCTATGGCTCGGATCTCCTCCGTATCTGTCCCAGGTCCAGGGGGGCTGGTCTGGGGCTCCTCATACTCGCTATTGCATATTTTTATGGAGAAACCTTGTATACACAAGGGTGCTCACACCTACACTTACAGGTGTTTAGATTCAGGTGTTAACAGATACACAAATGTTCTACATTGAACCACATTTACCACTAATTACATCTTGCATTCATAAGTACTGTGCACTTTTCGGTAAAAAAAGCTGTTATTATGTATGTTTCTGCAGGTGTAGAAGCAAGTGTTATCTTGTAGTCTCTTCATTCTTCCTTCTCTCCTCCATTCATTTCTCCTTCTCTCCCTTTTTCCTTTTTGCCCCACATCTCTCTTTCGTGCTTCTTATTTTTTCCTTTTCGTTTATGTCTCCGTGTCCGTAACAATTGAAATAATCGCAAAGCGGTCTCTAATAAAGTTTCTTTTCAAGCAGAGCATTAAAGCATTAGCTGTAATGCTCCGCTTGTGAAAATAAATCTGTTGCTTCTTCTTTGCACTCTGGCACAACCATTCTGAGCGCTACTCTGCTGAACAGGACACGGTTAACAAAAAAAATAAATAAAACTCATATATCATATAGATGAGACAGAGTGATATATTCCAAGTATTTATTTCAGTCAATTTTGATCATTGACCTACTCCTCCTTAAATTTATAAGTCAGAATCTCAGAACATTAGAAAATTACAAAATACCAATAAGAAAAGGATTTTGAAAACAGAATGTTATGTAACAGAAATGTCATGTTAAGGAGGGCATTTCACAACAAGGCATTACTAAAGAAGCTGATGGTTCACAGCAATTACATAGTACTGGAATCCTAGGATATTGACAGAAACTTAGGTGGAAGGAAAAAGTGTTGTTAAAAAAGGTGCACAAACAGCAGACATTACCACAGTCTTGAGAAGACTGTGAAGCAAGGCTCATTTATGAGTTTGAGGGAGATTCACAAGATGTGGACTGCAGCTAGTTAGAGCCACGGGAGCCATCACACAATGCCATGCCCCTGATACGGGCTACAGTTGTTAATTTACTTTATACCCCTTGTTGGGCCACCATTACCAGAAAGATGGCTGAACAGACTACACCTCCCAGCAATCATTGCAGTTCTGAGATTCTGCTGAAGACACAGACCAAGGTTACATAACAAGGCTTTGCATGCACCTACTCACTGTTGCTGCAGGCCTGGCTAAGCGCTCCTGAGCTTTTCACCATCGGTGGATTTATTAACCTGCTGGCAAGTGAACTTTTACCCTCTAAACCTTTGAAGAAGAAGCTTAACAAAGCTTTAAGATTTAGATGTCTGCATATCTGGCAAGATATTACATTAATTATCCTGACCACAGAACTCGATTTAGCGGTTTGCAATCCGACTTGCTCTGGACCAAGAAGACTGACGCATTTTGTTGCCAGAGCTTCCGTTCCAGAGTGGACAACAATGATCCTGCTCATAAGCCTTACTTATGTAACCTAGTTGGGTGCTACTAGGGAAAGACCCACACACACACATATTTCCATTAATGCTCATTGTTGCTTCTCATATTCTCATTTGATCCAAAACTCCAAATATTTACCCATTCATCTATAAATTTCGGGTATTGACAGGCATAATAATTTCATTCTAAAGTGTTATTTCTGATTTTGATGTTCATCATGGTTTCTAATATTGTCATCTGATTCAAAGCTTTGATTTGAATGATCCAGTTGTTTATTACTCATTAATTGATTAATCTTCCTTTTTACTATTAGTATTGTTCCTTTGTTCAGTAGTTTAGTGAGTGTTACTAGTGTAAGTTGGTTTCAGGTTTCATTAGCTGGCATTTTTGACTGTAAGATAAGTGTTTTGTGCAATTTTTTTTGTAAAAGTGATTTTCTGTCCGACGGCTCATGCCTGTAGAATCCTTTTTTGGTTAACTATCTGATAATACAATTATGTTTTGGTGATCTTTGTTAATAGTTATTAATTATTCATTGAATTATTAATTATAATTATTAGTTGCTAGTAGTCCAATAATCACAATTCCATTGCATATTTCGAATTTCTAACCATTGTGGATGTTGGATTAATTTAATCAATAATTATGACTGTTAAATTCATTTAAAAAAAAATATTTATAATTAAATATTCATAGTTGCACACCACTCTTTTGAACCAGTCTCTTTCCCCAGTTAAGGAAAAAAAAACAACTATATTGTTCAGTGGTTTAAGTCCAAAATGCTTCTAAATATTGCACTTTATTAGGAGTGGAAAGGCACAAAATCCAAGTTGCTTGTGAATTTCCCACAGTCAGGGATGACTACTATGTTTTAGGTAGTCCAAAGGCAGCACAGCCATCTACCATAACATTTCAAGATTCTCTCCATTGACGAGCCTATGGAGATGCTGATTTTAGTTGTTCGCTAATGACGTTATTCTTTTTGGTTTTTTCTCATAATTTTAATGCAAATTTAAACAAAAAATGAAAATATTTAAATTGTTACCCAAGTATTATTTAATAAAAAATTTGTTTTATAATGAAGGTTATTTTGTAGCGCTAACATGAGACAATTGTCACTCTAAGCCCTTTTTGTTGGGTTAAAAACCTAACCCAGTATACTGAGTCAAATCTATAATCCAACTCAGTTGTGATGAATCAACTGAGGGCTGAATCGATGTATATTTAGCCAAGAACTGGGTAAGCAAAATGAAGCCTTTTTTAACCCAAAAGTTTTTAAGGTGTAATAAAACAGACACAGCCAACCAGCCCCTCTTAGGCCCGTTTACGCTATGTTTTCTGGTGAAAACGGAAAAATTCAGCAGCAATTCTGCGTTTTTTCATTTGAGAAGTGTAATGGTTTGAAAACATCCCTGTCTCCATTGTCGTGTAGATGGGAAAAACTGAATCTTTCTTATGGGAAAGCCCTGGTACATGCGCAGTATGACTGAAATAAGTAGGAATTGCACACACGCACAACCTAACAACTGCCGAGCAGTTTAAAACCCACAGAAGACAAAGACATCAACAATAACAATGGCTGATTGCAGAGTATTTACTTCTGCTGCTGAATCTTTTGAATCTAAACTAAAGCTTAGAGGAGACAGAGCTTTTAGTGTTGCCGCTCCCAAATTATGGAATGTTTTGCCTGTTACATATTAGAAATGCCCCTTTATTGTCTACTTTTAAAACTCATCTTAAGACTCACTTGTATTTTTTGGCTTTTAACACATTTGTGACTTTTGCTCTTACTTCTGCTTTGGTTTTTTATTGTTTTTGTTGTCTTTTTCATATTTTGCATGTTTATTTTGATTTTCCTCTGTACAGCACTTTGTCACAGCTACTGTTGTTTTAAAGTGCTTTATAAATAAAGTAGGAGTAGTAGTAGTAGTAGTTGAATCTAAGGATTATTCTCCAACAATGCTCATTTTTTGCCGTCTTTTGTAAGCAAGAAATGTTTGCGCATATTGTTGAGTTTTAAAGAGTTTTAAAGAGCATCAATAATTTTAAGATTCTGGAAGCAAAATATATCTTAACATGCCTGTCTAAATCAATGGCAGTTCTAATAACAAAAAAGCAACTACTTTTTGTCTGTTTCACATACACAATGAATGTTTTATCAACACAAAACTGTGTTTTACAGAATCTCTGTCCAAAGTTTTTTTTTTTTGGTAAAACAATAGGAAGGTTTGAAGTAGTAGGTGCCAGCTCAATCTTTGTTAGCAGCTAACCGTTAGCGAGTCACGGTATTCTGTCTGACAATAAGTTTTTACTAATCGTCTCTACAATACAACGCAACATCTTAAGAACTTCTCTCTTCTTTACTTCAAAATAAAAATTTAAACATTGATATAAACATCGAAGCTTAGAGCACTCATTGTAATGTGTTCATAGTAATAGCTTACACTAGTGAAGCAACTGTATAGAGCTTGCAAGCTGGACTTCGCTTTAAAAAGAAATACCCTGGCATTTTGAAATCGGGAGATCTCATAGTAAGAGATCTTGTTACAACCATAATGAAAATAGTGTTAGAGGGGAACAACCGTCTTGTTTTTTTTTTTATTCCAGCACAGAAATCAAGAACCATACAACCAACAAACTTACAAATAGGACTATCTCCAAATGGTCAAGTAAAATTGAAAACTATGTACAAATTTTTAACGTACCAACCATTTGGTCACTAAATAAAAGTGGTCTATTTTCCCTTGACCTGCTAAATCACAACATTTCTCAATGAGCTTGGAAACATTATTTCAGTATTTCCTTGTTTAAAATGTTACAATTGAAGAATCAAAATAATTCTTATAGACATTTTTATGGCTAATGGAACATTAAATCATCCTCAAGGTTATGTGACCTCAAAGAAAAGCTGCAATCGGTATTGGACAGTAAAAGCCTGATCTCTGGAACACATATTCATGCATTGTTGCAAGAGAAAAATATAAGAAGGTAAGTATAACGATATGTGTTATAATTATATCTGTTAACCATGGTTGATGTAGATTTTCAGAGAGGACAGTAATCATGCATTCTAAAAAGCTTCTTGTTCAGCAGTTGGTTAGATGAGATTGAAGGGACCTGCCAATACTGTACACAGACTTGCTGCTCTTCCACTCTTTAGATGACTTTAATTTTTGAAGTCAATTTTACAGGTGGTGCCAGAAATTAAATAGCTATAGAAATGTCTGATCAAAATGTTAATCAAAACCTTTATTTTAACAGATCAATATTAGAGTAATGCAACTTCAATTCAGATTATCATGTGCAAACATAACTTCTCATGTTTTGGATTTTTTTGGCGTTTGAAATGTTCATACAGTAAAATATGTATATAAAAATATGTAAAATCTGGCTGAAATAAGTAAATGTAATCTTATCACATCTCAGGTGAGGTGTACACAAAGGTCTCAAGCTCTAAGCACAGTTATCTACACATGCAGCTGCCCCTCTGAGATCCCCCCCCCCAACCCTCCATCTCAATAGCCTTATCTGTGATGTGCAACTGATGAACTCCTTGAAGACTGCAAGTTTTGCCTGTGTGGATGAACTGCCAGAAGGACAGGGGACTTGGTCCACTTCTCTCACACTGGTAGATAAGCACTGTCTCTCAGCTTGATTGATGTTTCAAAGAAGGACAGCCTCTGCCATTGTAAAGGGACTATACTTTCCAGGCACACTTTCTCAAGACTGGTTTCAAATGCAAACAAACCACACTGACCACTAAGAAGAAATCTGCTCCGTTTGCTAAAAAAATTATATTAAAAAGGATTGAAATATTAACACAATTAGGCTTTAAACATGAAAAGCAGAGGAAAGGACACAATCACAATACACAATAGATAATTCAGGGTTCAGGAAACATGCTTTGAATTAGTGGCAGTTTTAATGGCATATTTAAAATGGCCAAAGTTATTTAAATTCATTGCATTTAATTTCTCCTTACTTTCATTTTGTGCCCCAAAAAGGTGTTTTTTCTTTGTAGTTTATTACTTTTGATTAATCCCAGAACTAAATATTCATGAAAATGCTGAGTTCTCATGTAAAACTCGATTACATAGTTATATGACTTTCTTGTGAAACATCCTGTTTTTATCAATTGGGCTTCTTATTCTCCAGTTGACCCTTATAAAAGCTGATACAGAACATTCCTCTAACAGGTATAAGGGGATGCATGAATGCTGATAAATGGTAATACTTTAACAATTATCTTATCTGTCCTGATTCCAGAGTGGGCATTGAGCAGCCTATCAGAAGACAGGACCCAGCTGAATCACCATTAAAACTTGACATTCTGATGACCTGATGATCTGGTAATAGGCATAGAATATTCTGATAGTATGAAAATCTTGAGTAAAAATATGACGGTATCATGGTACTTACTCAAAAATATAAATAACAGATGCAGAAAATAATTGCTTTTAAAAAAAACAGAGCAACTCCAAGACAGTTAATCTTGACACAGACCCACCATGAACACATACATGTATATTTAGCTGTAGTTTCAAGTGCTTATCATGCAAAACCTTTTACCTTTTTACCATTCTATTCCTGCTAAAGCAGTAACATAAGTCTAGCAACAGATATTAGATGGATAGGTAGGGCTATCTGCTTAGGTAAACTACAGGGGTTGGACAATGAAACTGAAACACCTGGTTTTAGACCACAATAATTTATTAGTATGGTGTAGGGCCTCCTTTTGCGGCCAATACAGCGTCAATTCATCTTGGGAATGTAATATACAAGTCCTGCACAGTGGTCAGAGGGATTTTAATCCATTCTTCTTGCAGGATAGTGGCCAGGTCACTACATGATACTGGTGGAGGAAAACGTTTCCTGACTCGCTCCTCCAAAACACCCCAAAGTGGATCAATAATATTTAGATCTGGTGACTGTGCAGGCCATGGGAGATGTTCAACTTCACTTTCATGTTCATCAAACCGATCTTTCACCAGTCTTGCTGTGTGTATTGGTGCATTATCATCCTGATACACGGCATCGCCTTCAGGATACAATGTTTGAACCATTGGATGCACATGATCCTCAAGAATGGTTCGGTAGTCCTTGGCAGTTGTTCTGCCCATCTAGCACAAGTATTGGGCCAAGGGAATCCCATGATATGGCAGCCCAAACCATCACTGATCCACCCCCATGCTTCACTCTGGGCATGCAACAGTCTGGGTGGTGCGCTTCTTTGGGGCTTCTCCACACGTAACTCTCCCGGATGTGGGGAAAACAGTAAAGGTAGACTCATCAGAGAACAATACATGTTTCACATTGTCCACAGCCCAAGATTTGCGCTCCTTGCACCATTGAAACTAACGTTTGTCATTGGCATGAGTGACCAAAATTTTGGCTATAGCAGCCCGGCCGTGTATATTGACCCTGTGGAGCTCCCGACGGACAGTTCTGGTGGAAAAAGGAGAGCTGAGGTGCACATTTAATTCTGCCGTGATTTGGGCAGCCGTGGTTTTATGTTTTTTGGATACAATCCGGGTTAGCACCCGATCATCCCTTTCAGACAGCTTCCTCTTGCGTCCACAGTTAATCCTGTTGGATGTGGTTCTTCCTTCTTGGTGGTAAGCTGACATTACCCTGGATACCGTGGCTCTTGATACATCACAAAGACTTGCTGTCTTGGTCACAGATGCGCCAGCAAGACGTGCACCAACAATTTGTCCTCTTTTGAACTCTGGTATGTCACCCATAATGTTGTGTGCATTTCAATATTTTGAGCAAAACTGTGCTCTTACCCTGCTAATTGAATCTTCACACTCTGCTCTTACTGGTGCAATGCGCAATCAATGAAGACTGGCTACCAGGCTGGTCCAATTTAGCCATGAAACCTCCCACACTAAAATGACAGGTGTTTCAGTTTCATTGTCCAACCCCTTGTATGTGTGAAAGGGGTTTGATGGAAACCTTTGTATACCTTAATACTGTTAATTGACCCATGCTTGTCTTTTCCATAAAAGTCAGGGTTAGTAGAAAACAAGCTGGTGCCACCCTATCAATAAAAATGATATAACACCATATGATTCAGTCAAAAACCATGATCCAGTGTGGTTTTAATTCAAAAGAATTACTAAATGTAAGATAAGACAAAGCAAATAAAATATGCTGTGGAATTGAATAAGAGTAATTGTTTACTGATTTTGATAAATAAAAAGTGTTCCACAAACAGACATTGAATCATACTTCCAACAAACTTTCAAAACACCTGGCGTGCGAGTAATGAACCTGTTGGAACCCTAAGCCATGGATTTCAACATTAAAACTCCGGTATACACTTTTCTGGAGTTTTCAAAATAAATTGCATTTAACTGACTTCCAGCAACAGAGGAAAGGAGTGGTAGCAGCAGACTTCCCATGATGCCACTGTCTGAATAAGCGCACCCCCTCTCCCACAAGCCGACCTCTTTCCCACACGGCCTTCCAGAGGACCGGATAGGGGGGACAAGCGCGCTAATGTCTTTTGCTGGCAAAAAGACATAATCTCTTCAAACTGGATCCAAGAGTCTCATATGATCACCGATCATATGCAAAGATAAGTATGAGTGAACAACTGTTTGTGTACCCAGTATTCATTCAGAAAATGGGAATTAAGGTACACGCCTGGCTTGACTTTGTCTCCGAGGCCTGCTGAAGCAACGGTGTCCCAGAAAAGTCCCCAGCAGAGACGCGGTCTCTACAACCCGAGTGAAGCGGTTTCCCTTGCCTGAGAGAAGGACGACAAGTAGCTGCATCACCGGTAACGTGCAGTTTCGGCCGGCCGACAGAACGTGCCGCCCACCCACAGCTTCGTTAGGTCAGCCGAAGGCTAACCGCTTGTTGACTGTGGACGTTTCTTCAAACTTCGCCGCCCCAGAAATCTTTTCCTCAGCATGGTCAGAGGTTAGGTTTGGGCAGAGTGAATAATAGAAAGATTTAGGATCAAATGATCTAAACGTTTTTCATTTTTATGAAGTTTGGTTTTGTTGTGTGAAACTGCTACCTTAGTGCTAGTAGGCTGCACACGTGATCAGCTTTGTGTTCTGTGTTTATGTGTTTTTAAGTTAAGACAAACTTTAGTTAAAGGGTGATTTTAAACACAGAAGGTTGGTCATAACGCGTCGTCCGCGCTTATGCATTTTAACCCTTTTATTGACCCTGGGATTTTAAAGGTATGTGTTTGGTTCTGGTGCTAAGCTAAGCTATCGGCCTCCTTTGTTAGCTTAACTGCTAACAGCTTAAGAACACGTGCTTGCTACAGAATATTTAACAGAAAGGTTGTTAGTTTTCAAGTTAGTGAATAATAATCTCTAAACATTATTTTACTAAATCTGATAACTAAGTAAACACAGTTAAGCCCCATTTCTCAAGAAGGATTTGGCTCTTTTCCAAATATTCCCTTAATAATATTTCTTCAAATATTATTTAATAAATAAAGGCAACTAATTAGACACCATTGAGAAATTATTCATCCAGAAGGTTGGTTTTATTCAGCAGATCATTCTTGAAAACATTATTTTTATAAAATAATATTTTATCTGATCTTGCATTGTGAATGGTTGGTTCCAAGACTAACTTAACTTCACTTCCAGATTCTTCAAGATAATCCTTGGTTCTCAAAAATAAACATTGCATTGTAATGTTGCATCACTCTTTTGGTCATGATTTTCAATCATCTTTAATCAACTTGTTTATATTGTACATAGCCCATTAGTCTTCATTATTCTTTCACTCTGCTTGGTAGTTTGGTTGGATTGTTTTAGCATAGTAAAGAGTTTGTTGATTGAAATGCAGGGGTTGGACAATGAAACTGAAACACCTGTCATTTTAGTGTGGGAGGTTTCATGGCTAAATTGGACCAGCCTGGTAGCCAGTCTTCATTGATTGCACACTGGACCAGTAAAAGCAGAGTGTGAAGGTTCAATTAGCAGGGTAAGAGCACAGTTTTACTCAAAATATTGAAATGCACACAACATTATGGGTGACATACCAGAGTTCAAAAGAGGACAAATTGTTGGTGCACGTCTTGCTGGCGCATCTGTGACCAAGACAGCAAATCTTTTATGTATCCCAAAGGACCACGGTATCCAGGGTAATGTCAGCATACCACCAAGAAGGACGAACCCCATCCAACAGGATTAACTGTGGACGCAAGAGGAAGCTGTCTGAAAGGATGTTCGGGTTGCTAACCCGGATTGTATCCAAAAAACATAAAACCACGGCAGAATTAAATTGTGCACCTCAGCTCTCCTGTTTCCACCAGGAACTGTCCGTCGGAGCTCCACAGGGTCAATATACACGGGCGGGGTGATATAGCCAAACCTTTGGTCATTCATGCCAATGCAAAAAGTGGGTTTCAATGGTGCAAAAGGAGCGCAAATCTTGGGCTGTGGACAATGTGAAACATGTATTGTTCTCTGATGAGTCTACCTTTACTGTTTTCCCCACATCGGGAGAGTTACGGTGTGAAGAAGCCCCAAAGAAGCGTATCCAAACCAGACTGTTGCATGCCCAGAGTGAAGCATGGGGGTGGATCAGTGATGGTTTGGGCTGCCATATCATGGCATTCACTTGGCCCCAATACTTGTGCTAGATGGGCGCGTCCCCTGCCACGGACTACCCAACCATTCTTGAGGACCATGTGCATCCAATGGTTCAAAGATTGTATCCTGAAGGCGGTGCGGTATCAGGATGACAATGCACCAATACACACAGCAAGACTGGTGAAAGATTGGTTTTAGAACATAAAAGTGAAGTTGAACATCTCCCACGGCCTGCAAAGTCACCAGATCTAAAAAATTATTGAGGGCCACTTTGGGGGGTTTTTTTTTTAAACGGGCCCTTTTTTTTAAAATTCTATTTCCCTCCCTTCCCCCTTTTTTTTTTCCCTCTTTTTTTGCCTTTTTTTTTTTCCCCAAGGAATACGTTTTTTCCCCAAAAAAAAGGAGGCCCCCATCAAAAAG